>PVJC01005987.1:0-12782 GCA_004026665.1 Murina feae | reverse complement strand
GAAGAGATGGGGCACAAAGAAGCCTTCCCTCGCCCCAGGAGTCATCAGCATGCCCAGATCCCGTGAGACCCCATGAAAAGTTGACGAGTTTAAGAAATGTGACCTCCATGCCTTCCCTACTTCTGGGGTGCAATTTAAGTTTCTGTTTTGTAATCCTTCCCTGTCTTGACATTTACAAAACCCCTCCCCTTCCCACCCTCCAGTTATATCGCAAACTGTAACTCCAACGTTTTCCTTTTTGTGCAGCAGAGCACATCACAACAACCACAAAAATTGTGCAAAACATACATCACACACGTCCATACACGTGAACACAACAGTGAGCATCGTCTCAGCATGCAGGCATCCAACAATAAATAGCTAAATCTAGAACACATCTCTTACCAGCCTGGGGAAAGCTTAAAGTCACTTATAAATAGCAAAGATCATCTACCAACAACGCCCCCATTGTTCAGAACCCCCCTGGGGAGCACAGCCCCTGGGAGACGGGCGGAGCCCAGGGCTTCCCTCTGCAGCCAGCACCAGCTTCCCTCTCGGCCCCAGAGTCAGGCTTTCAATCTCCAACAGCAGCTGGCGAGGAGGCTTCAAGCTTGCTCCTCAGAGAGAGGTGACAACCATTTCAAATTTTACACATAAATGGTGGAGCCCATGGAAATCAAATGCTGAATATGGTACAGCAAGGGAAAGGGCCCGGCTTTTCTCTCCCTTTGAGGGGCTGATTAATGCTGACATTAATCCACAATTACAAGACAAGGACTAGATCACAGGTTCATTCATTCATATTTAAACCATGTGCTACTTGCACTGAAAATCCCACCCCTCCCCCACCCCCTTCCTTCATGTCCAGTAAGAGCATTTACAAGGTGCAGCCAATCGTACAATCCAGGTCTTGTAGCAACTTCTTTTCCTTTTTGTCTTTTTCCTTTTCTTTCTCTTCATTAAATTTGGCCTCTCCAAAACAGAAATTATTTCTTGAGCTAAAACAGAGGGAAAAGATTTTTGTTAGTAACCTCAAAATCTAAAAAAAAAAAAAAAAAAAATTAATTAAATTAAAACTCAGGACAGAGCTGGTCAAAATTGCTTCTAAAGGTCTTAATTACATGTTCAGTAGGAACTGTGCAAAGATATGTGAAGTGCTTGTCATAAACGCACACACACATGCACGCATGCAGATGGCTGACCCAACGGACACAATGGTGTCCAGAGAAGGACCCCCACTTCTAAACATATACATTCAAATTCAAACCTATACGCCCAGGTGCTGCTATCAGTTGCCATCTTCTGCTTCCAACACCTGCAATTCCTCTCCGGGGCAAAACAGAGCCACCGTGCAGCCGTCGCCAGAGGGTCAAGATTCCTGTGCAAACCTTCCTTTGCCCATTGACCGTAAAGGATTCCAAATTCAATTTATTCACCATATAGACAGCAGACGTATTAATCCTCTCATTTAAATGCATCTCTGCTATTCATTACGGCAGAAATCAGTCTCGCTTCCTTTCGGATGACAACATCCCTGGCTTCAATAGCCCAAGGCTGGAGTTTATTCTCAAAATGCATCCGTCCACACTTGGGAGGCACCAGCTATGGTATGCAGTGTCATTACCTACAGAATCTACCAGCTTGGTCAAGTGTGAATACAGATTCAAGGTGCCACAGCCATGAAGTCTGCACTTTTCATGGCGGCTGGCATTTCCTCGCACCACCCACCCTCCCCATTCATTCATGTCTAATTTGATACAGAGAAATTTTGAAGATGGTGCACCTTTCACATGCTCATCCTCGTGAAGCACATTTCTAGCCCTGGTAGGAATCCACATCCCGACTGCTACCACTCTATTGACAAAGGGAACTCAGGAGGGGCCACTCATTACTTGCAGTAAATTCTTCCTGCTTTTGTGTGTTTAGGGCTCTGATTCATTTTTTTAGCTGTTTCTTTAGGCAGTTTCATAACAGTGATTCAAGCTTTCAAGGCATTCTTTAGACTACGGTGTCATACCCCTACCCCCACCTCCTTATAATCTATATATCAACATTAGGCCAAAAGAATGTATCTTGAAATAATACAAAATTTCAAGATGTTGCATAATGGGGAGATGTGGGGGGAGAAGGGGAAGAGGAGGAGGAGGAACTACCAAAAGAAAAGGAAAACTCTAAAAAAGGAATGCTCTCAGGTTGGGGCCACACAGCACCATGAAAATGCAGACTAATCAAAAGTAATTTCCTTTTTGTCCATCCCACCCGTTGTCAGAGCAGCAGGAATCAGTTAAAATCTCCTTGATGGATGAGCTTTTAGACCAGGGCAAACTTTTTGTTAACACTGTATTAATTCCTTTAACACCCCCATTTGGAGAGCAAAGAAACGTCCGGAAGTTTTTGCGGCTTAGGATGATACCTACACAGCACCTCTTCATGCCATGTAGCTTAAGTGTTTTAACGCCCTCTGCGTGCAGTGACCTTTAGCAATTTAAACCAACACCCTCCCCTTGGGAAACTGCAAGAGTGGCTTTGATCAGGCCCAAAGGCGACCCTGGCCCTGCCACCTTTCCTTGCTATATGCTTCACTCAAAGGTGAAGATGTTATTTCACAAAGAACCTAACCCTCTATTTGCTCCATTTCTTTGGGACCAGAAGTGTGTGATAGGGTTCAAATGTTCAGGGGAGGATGAATTCAAGTGTTTGCATACTCTGGGCTGAGAAAAACGAGGCACTGAAAATGAAATCGAAAGAGAACAAGAATGTAAGAGTCAAAGACACCTCATTTTCCCACTGCACACCAAGTTAATTCCATTGCAAGCTGAGGTCTAAATGGAAGGGAGGAAAGAAACCTAAGACTACTGACTTGAACACTGACCATACGCCAGGCACTGGGCTAGGTATTTTCGGGTCCCCCATTCCATTTAGCAATGTACCCAAGCCTGAGCTGGGAACAGATCTTAGGGGAAGTGTAATGCAAACCACCCATTTGACAAAGAAGCCAAATCCAGAAAGGTCCAGACCCCAGCGTAGAACCAGAACCAGAATGCACATGTGATCTCTTTGTACCTCAGCTTCCTTACCTTGTTCCAAGGATGGCAACCATTCCACCAGTTACCACTGTGAAGTACCACCACCACTGGCAATCTTTATGGCTCCCCTGTGCAAACAGAATCGGTTCTGGACTAACACCCAACTTAGTGTGCTGTTAATTGATGCTTTACCCTCAGAGGTTCTTTAAACCAGCTTTAGAGGTGAGTCATGCATTCGTATCACAAATGAAATAACCACTTTCAGAGCATTTGTTTATTCAGGATTACTGAGATGCCAGCACGGCTGCAAAAACCAGTTTGGTGTGGGACGCTGTTAGCCAAGTCGCTCCCCAGAGAGGCTCCTGACCGTTCCTGCGCCTCTGAAGGAGTTTCATTCCGAGGAAACATTACATTGCTAAGAACGCTACTAACTGGAATAGGCTGGAGGAGATAACTGCAGAAATGAAATAAATAGAAAGATTAAGCGTGAAAGCGAGGCCAGTTTCCATGATGTTTTTAAATGAGCGGTGAGAGATGAGGAAAGAAAAGACAAATGAGTCAAAATCCCACTTGGCTTAGCTTGCCACGACCCCTAGCTTCTTTTTTTCCTTTTGAAAGTTCCCTCGGAAGGTGTGAAACCTGCTGGAGAAAACAGAGCCAGAAGTTCCCAAGGAGCTAGTTCTCATAGTAGGCCCTCCGAAGCAGAGTTTTGATTTTATTCTGTAATCAGTAATTGTAATGAATTACTAATGAATCACCAAAACAAATCAACACACTGCGTGCCCCGTGCTGCCGCAGACCTGCTGAAGTCATTCCTGGGGCTGGTCCTACGCCTGCCCAACGGCAGCAACACGGCCATTAGCTTGCGAACACTGAACTGTGTAGGCCTATTAATTACTTGAGCCAAGAGTATTATACACTCTTAAGTACACAAGACAACCATTATGTACTCAGATATATGACACAGAAACACAACTTTTGTTGGCGCTGACAATAGGGTCAGCCTGTCTGATTAACTCTGAAAGGCTGCTGCAAGCAAGAGCAGTTTAGATGGCTCAGAGTGTCCGCACATCAGACCAGCGCATACAATGCAAGTACAGCGTTTACAAGGGCAGACTTAAATTTCCTTCCAGAGTTAACAAATTTGAGAAAAAATTAAATAACCTAATAAATACTTTTTGGAGAGAATAAACTAAGAATAAATTTAAGCTTTCCGTTTTTTTTAACCATATTTCATTCCAGAAAGGGTTTGAGGAAGTAAAATTTATATCCACAAGTATCTCCTGGTTTGACACCAATATGGAGTCAAGTTTATTAAGAGGCAGTTCAGCATGATGCTTGAGTGCGTATGCTCTGGAGCCAGGCTGCCTGGGTGCATTTCTGGGCCAAGGCTTGTGCCTACTCAGCTCTATGACCTTGGACTCTATGACTTAACCTCTGTGCATGAGGTATTTTCACCCCATCTATGAAGGGCTCTAGTAATAATATCTCACAAGGCTGCTTTGAGGATTAAATGAAATGACCCAGGTGAACACAGCCCAGCCCCAGACACAGTGAGGGCTCCCTAAATACCAGGTGGCATAAGCATACGTCAGGGTTTCTCAACCTGGTGTACACGGGAATCACTGGAAACTTTCTAAAATGCTGATTCCTGGGCTTCACTCAGATCACATGAAACCAAGTCTTTGGGCTGGGCAGCTTTTGCAAAGCTCTTTGGGAGATGCTGAGGCTCAGTAAAGGCTGAGGACCACTGGCTTATATATGTTAGAGTGGGTGGGGGGGGGAGGGCAGCTATGGTCAATACAAGGGTTTAAGTTCTGGGATACAAGTTCTTCTATTTTTATGGTTTTTGGAGTACTTCCATAGGCTAGGCTATATGGACCATGCTTCACTCCACGTGCAAACGTGCACAGCTAGCTTAATTACGCGCATACTTACAACTTAACGGACTTACCTCGTGCTCACTTTCTGCAAGATGCACCGCGCTTAAGAAGGCAGATGCTTCCAGGTGCTGACAAATGCAGTCGGTATCAGGGAGTATGGGACTGTGGTGATGCTGTTCCACACGTCCAACGTTGGATCGTAGCAGTCCAAAGTTTTGCATCGCTGAATGCCGAAGTATCCTCCCACCACGTAGAGTTTGTTTCCGGAGGCCACAGCGTGACAGCTCATGCGCTTTGCTGTCACGTCTCCCACCTTGGTCCACTGGTAAGTCTCACTGTTGAATTTATAAGCAGAGCAGGCGGAGAACTCCGTATCTCCCCCCATAATAAAAATCTGGTTACCCAGCACAGCCGCTGCCGTGTAACGCCAGGGCTGGGGGCAAGTGGCTGGCACCGTCCACCTGTTTTCACATTGATCATAACACTGGACCTTGGGGAGCTTGTCATGACTGACGCTGGTACCTCCGAAAGCAAACAGCTTGAGCTTAGCGCTCACTACTGCTGCGTTGCTGACACCTTCTCGGAGTGGGGCCACCATGGTCCATTTGTTGGTCGTGGGGTCATAATGTTCTACTTGCTTCAGAGAGACTGAGGGGGAGGCTGGGAGGCAGCCAGTTGCGGCTGTGTGCCCCCCGACCACATATAAGCAGTGCTTCAGTTCAGCAGAGCCATGGCCAAACCTGGCTACCAGCATGGGGGCGGCTTTCGACCACTCCTCATGCAGGGTGTCATACACCCAGACATCTTTCGAGACTCCGTTTTCGGATCCCCGACCCCCAGTAATGTACACTTTGCAGCCAATGGCACATGCGCTGAACTCTTTTCTTGGGCTGGGGATGTCGGCCTTAGGAATGATCTCTTTGGCCTTCTGGTCTACTAGGTACAGCTTGTCACACATGAAAGTCTGCCCTCCCAAGAGGAAGAGGGCATGGCCAGTCTTCCGCGGCCGGGCGCAGAGGCTGGTCACCACGCCATCGTTCTGCAGGATCTTCAGCTTGCACCTGATGGCCTCCTCCACGATCTCCTTGCTCTTCCTCTGCTTGGTGATGAGCTCCTCCATGGCCACGTTCTCCATGAGATAGATGGCTGGCAGGAGAGCCAGGCGCACCGTCTGCAGCAGCTCCGGGAGATAGCAGTAGCGCTTCTTCAGGTCGTAGCTGATCCAGTTAATTGCAGACTCGTACACGAGCCTCTCATCTTCCGTCTCCAGCTCTTCGCTGGACAAGAGCTGCACCACCATGTCCTGGGGCAGCTGCAGGAAGTCTTCATTCTTCCGGATGGTCTGGAAATTGCTGAGACACATTCTCCAGGAGAGCTCGTAGAGCTTGGTGCACTGGTGCGCATCAGACAGCAGCAGCATGCCCAGGCAGTTGGTGGGGTGCAGGTTCTTCTCCAGGAACTCGGCACAGGCATCCCGGATGTCCTGGAACTCCAGCATGTCGCCAGCTTCCAGGAGCGATTCTGCATTTTCTTCATTGATGATGACCCGGGAGGAGTATGCGTAGTCGAGAAGCAGCTCCAAGACTTCTGGGTGGATGGAGTTGTCGAAGTTGACTTCGCTGTCCTGGCTCTCCTTCAGGCCGCCACTGAACATGGCTTCAAAGTAGCGGCTGCAGGCAGCCAGCACGGCCCGGTGACACGGGAAGGTCCTGTTTCCCGCGTGGAGAAGGACATCGGTGAAGAGGCGCTGCTGCCGCAGAAGGTTCAGGTGAGTGAGGACACTGTCGGCGTAGGAGGACTTGTGGAACAGGTAGATGTTAATGGAGCCGCTGCTGGCCCTGGACTTGCGGTTCTCGTGCACGCTGACTGACATTTTGTTTCCACTCCTGAAAAACAAAACAAAACAAAACCACTGAGGGGGCGGCTCCCCATGTGTAAAACAGCAGAACAAAGTAGCGATCCTTTTGGACAGAGGAAACAGAACTGTTTTCGCTGTTAGCTCCGCTGCCTCCTGTTCTGAATCATGGGTACCAACTCATTCTGAGTACCAACTCAGAGACAACTACCTATAAGGAGAGGCATTCAGGCCATACTGTTGAGCTATTTGAACTATATACCATTAAAAAAAAAAAAAAGCACTGCTTGAAAGCAGGTTCATCTTGGAAAACCTGACTGCCAACTTTCAGGATATTAAAGTCCTTGAGAATTGTATGTCAGCATAAGCCAGGAGGAGCGAGGTCTTCCACAGCTCCCTGTCCCTGTCCAGCTGGTTCACTGCGGGCCACTTAAAATGCCAGGCCTCCAGCTCTCATAACGCCAGGAGAGGCACCAGCTATAATGCCCCATGCAACATAAAGCCATGTGTAAAACAAATACCTGCTAATTATTTCCATTAAGAATTCCTTTGGTAAGATCCGGTCTCCCTGCAATATACAATAAGTAGGAAATGTAGTAACATTAAAGTCACAGGCTTAGGCAACTTCTCCAATGACCGGATCCCTATTTAAAGCTACAGATCATTCCCAACCAGACAGCTCTACCACTACAGAATCCTAAAAGTGGCCTAATAGACACATTACCATATACTGATCAGCAGGCTTTAGTGGAAACACAGACTAGACTCCGACCACAATCACCACCCATCTTTCTTGCCCTGGACAGTTTCCAAAATGAGGGTTTAGGCACATAAAGTGAAGAATATTTTTTAGCATACTCATGAGTGCTGTTTTTCTGTTCTTCCTGCTTTATATCAATTCTTGGAAAACCAGTTGCAAGAACAAAAGAGCTATCTGCCCCTTTCCTTTTTTTGTTTGTTTTTTGGTTTGGTAGTGCATCACCAGGACCATTCTTATGTACCTGCTAATGCAGCATCTGCAAATAGGGAGTTCGAGATGCAAACACTGCCTTATCTAAATCAAAAATGCACACAAACACACACACACGTGTGCGTGTATGGACTATGCATGCATGTGTATTTTGCCAACCATTGTTAATTTCGGGCCATCCTAGAATTTATTTGCTAACTAAAGTATTCTTTTCCTCAGTATCTAAATTGAAATTACAGCAGAATCTAATGCTATCTTTGGCTTACCTCAGTAAGTAAATTGTAGGCTAAAGATATAGGAAATCCCTATCACCAATCTTTAAAATTGAATCACATGCTTAACACACACACACACACACACACACACACACACACACCACTCTACCTCTCTTTTACTTCAAAGGAATAAAGGCTTTAAGCACCTGCCTGTCAAAAGATTCCTAAGGAAGCTGTTTATTCCAGGAGAGTAACCGAGGTGGTTACAGTATCTGTTCCAAGCTCAGAACAGCCAGTCCTGATAGCACAGCTGAAACCCGCGACCTGCTTATTTCCTTCAACCACCCAGACATGGATGTTTAATTCATATCCCAGGAATTATGAATAAATGCAAATGAGTAACTTACCCAGATACTAAGCTGCCACATCCCTGCCCAGCTGTGTCACAGGAAACAAAAGCAGGTGCGTAACCTGCCCCTGCCCCACACACAGGCCGCAGACCACTAGGTGAGGCAACTTGCTTTCCTTTTTTTCAGAATGTAACTTCTCATGGTACATAAACATGGCGTGGGGGGAGAAAACGAGACACCAAGAGCAACCAAGTCTCGGGCTCTGGTGTTACAAAGACTTTACAAACACCCATCCGTCTCCTGTTAGTCTCCTGGATGTAACAAATGGTAAGGAGCCAAGTTTCACCCCCACCTCAAGCCAAGCCTCTACAAGTCTGGTCCTTTTTCTCACCAGTGCTTAATGCTGCAGAGAACATCGGCTATGATCCTATGTGAATGCACCAGGTTTCCAAAGTGTTAAAACATCTATTAGTATCGCTATAGCTTGCTATCTGAATTAGTACATTCCATCTGAAGCTGGTTGAGGAAGATTCTGAGATCAAACGATGCTATAACAACTTACAAAGATTTCAAATGAGTTGCTATAGCTTTTTTTTTTTTTTTTTTTTTTTTTAAAGCAAATGCTTCCAAAGCAATCTCAAAAGCTGTCTCCATTCAGGCTAAGAGCAAATGCAGCTCTGGCTGAAGGAGGGACCTATACACAAGGTGCATAAACACCAGAAGCACATGGGGCAAGAATCCCAGGAGCCCAGAACACGTTTCCCTGAGCATTAAATACCAGAGAATGTCAAACACCACTCACAACCAGGCCCACACTTAAGAAAACTGAAGAAGGCCTTAGGATCTGCATCTTCATGCACCCTGTGTTGATGCACCTGCATTTTCCAGGTTGGCCCATAAAGCCAGAAGGAAGAACCTAGCCTGTCGTCTTGGATAACACCCAGATGGAGAAGCACGTCACAATCGAAACTAACATTTTTGCAGGATCATTTGATTAAAATAAAAGGTATACTTGAAGATCCATGGAAAAAGTTGCTTTCTGGTTTAAAATGAGCAAACATCATCAGGAATCATTTATACAGCCACTAAGCACACCTTCAACATAAAATGAATCATCCTTCTGGCATTTTCTAAACCCCTAGAGAAATATTTGCATGCCAAGTAAATGTCCAAAAAATGCACACATACCTGCGCCTACAGAGAAGATGGGAAAAGGCTGCTGTTACCCCAACATCAAAAGGGCTTGTAGGTACAGTAAGTCCAGTGCACTTTAAGCTCCTTATCCACGCCCTCTGCCTCCAATTCCCTGTCCCCATCACATCTCTTATGTTTTGGACCTGATCTCAACGCAATCAAAGGAGAAACTAAGCAGATTTTTTTTGGGGGGGTGGGGTGGGGTGGGGTATTTACGTTATTGGAAACATTATGAAAGGATCTTGTTAACAGGAAAAGCATGTCACCCGGCAGTCCCCTAAAACACTCGCAATGCTCTTTAACAGGCTGGCCGGGTTTCAGAGCGACGCCAGATTACAAGCGGAACAAGTTCAATGGTTCACCTCCACCCCGCCCCACCAATCCCTGTCCTTTGGAACTAATAATGTTACACTAATGGCCAAATACTGTACTTGCATGAGAAATTAACTTTTCAGGAAAAAAAATTCCACTTTTCATTCATTTCCTAGACATTCAGCAAAAGTGAACGTGTCCTCAGGAGGGATGTCTGCGCGTGGCCCCAAGGTTCCCTCTGCCGGGCAGGGCGCAACGTGGGCCAGCCGTCCCGCGCGCTCGGCCCTGGAGACTGAGAAGGACGAGGCACGGGAAATCCACCCCCAGGGAGGCGCCGCTTTCCCAGGCGGGAGACAAGGAGGGTATTCCCCGGCCGCGCTCCTCGGTCCCCCACCCGCTCTCCGGGGCGCTGCGCCGCCGAGGGCAGGCCCTTCCGGCGGTGCCGGGCTCCTGCTGGTTGTGGGCGGGCATCGGAAAACGCGGAGGTCTGCACCCCAACGAGAGCGCCCATCTCCGCCTGAGTCGGGGCTCCGGCCTCGGGGACCGCGCACACGCCTCTCGAGCACACCCGCACAGGCCAGGCGCGTCCTGAAACCCGCGGAGCCCGCAACAGGTCCCCCCAGGCACTGGGGGACACTTACAGCAGTGGCGACTGGCCTCAGTGAACAACTAGCTGGGTTCTGGCCTTGGCCACCGGACGGGGAGGCGACGAAGCGGACGTCTCAGCCCCGGGGAGCCGCAGCGACTGCCCGGGCGAAAGGGCTGCGTGCCGGCCGCCGGCCGTGGAGAGGAACGCGCCCGGGGCGCCGGCGGTTCGCCTCGGCCTCGCGATCGCCACACCGCGGACTCTGTGTCCGCGACCCGCGGAGCGTCTCCCGAGCGAGTCCCGGGCGGGGAGAGCCAGCCCGCGGCTGCAGGCGCCGCGGAAGGAGGCCGGCGGAGCGCTCGGGGGAGGGAGCTAGGAAGCGCGCAGCGCGCCCGCGGCCGCCTGGCGTCCGGGCCGGTCTCCGCACCGCACCGCGCAGCGCGCCGCCTCTCCGGCCGCCCGAGCCTCTCTCTCCGGCTGCCGAGCAGTGTGCGCCGGGCCGCGGTGCGCCGGCTATAAGTGGGGCGGCGCGGAGGGGCGGGGAGGGGCGAGGGTGGGGGTGCTGTGAGCGACACCGGGAGAGGGAGGGAGGAAGCGCTCGGAGGCAGCCTTCGGAGCGGGGGGAGAGGAGGAGGAGGAGAGAGCTGGAGAAGAGCGTGTCGGGGGAGTTAATCGGGAAAGGGAGCGGGGGTGGGGCACTGCGGAGAGTGGAGACAAAGCGGACGCCGTGTCTCAGCCATTAGCGAGCAGCTGCCACCCTCGGGGGCCGCGAGTGCAAAGTTTTCCCGGGTCCGAGTGTCTGAGCCACCTCGGCCCCGCCCGTTGAAGGGACAGCCCCGAAGCGGAGGGACCCTCGGCCGGGAGAGCAGCCCCGCGCTGTGCGCTCCGCGCTGCTGGGGCCCCGGAGATGCTCTAGGAAGGGTGGCGAGGAGCGAGCCGGGGCCAGCGGCACCGCCGGAGGGGACACCCGGAGGGAGGACAGTGGCGGGAGAAGGGGCACAAGTTTGGACTCTCCGGAGACCCTGTCCGTGGGACAAAGCCGGCTGTAGTTGCTCGCTGGCGGCAGGGCCAGACAGACCCGAGCCCCCGGCCTTTCCCCGGTGCCCGCCCCCCAACCCAGCCTCCGATCCGCGGGACAGCCACGGGCGGACTCTGCCCCACGCGGCCCGGAGCCCAGCCGCCTCCCGGCGCGGTCCGGAGGGGCGTGCCACGCGCATCGCAGCCAATGGCCGCGGCCGCTTGATTCAAAGCGAACGGCTCAAAGGAGCCGCTGCGCCGCCCCCTTCCCTGGCGAGGCCGCCGCCGCCCTCTCGGGCCGGACACTGCCTGTCCCCTGTCTCTCGGTTGTGTTGGTGTGGAGTTCAGCAAAGAGGTGGCCCGGCGCGCACGTGTCTGTAGCGCCGCGGGCCAGGAGAAAAGAAGGCTTGTCTTTCCACTGGGAGCTAAAAGCATCCCTTTAAAAAACAATTAGGATCTGGAATTAAATCTCTAAGTGAATGGGAGAGATGACCAGTCCAGCCCACTTGTGTTACAGGGTAGGAAGCGGAGGCCCAGGTAAATGGAAATCGTCCGACCCGAAGCCGCACAGCCCCTCCGCAGGGGCCCAGCCCCGCAGCTCAGGCGCCCGAACCCCCATCTCCCCGCTTCCTTCCCAGTGCGAGGCGCAGAAACCATCCCTACGGGCGGAGGCGGCACCGCCCGCTCTCGCAGAGCCCAGAAGCTGCTGGAACCAAAACTGCCGGTTCTTTATTCCAACCCCGCTGTTCTTTCCCCGCGGTTTCTCCTGCTGTTCGCGCTGAGAAATTTCGCTCCTGGCAAACAAAGAAAGACAGTGCCCTCTGAAGTCCTTTGTTAGCAATAAGCCATCAGCCTCACCGTGAGCCTTTACAAATCTGTTTCACATTCTAAATTGGAACGTGGAGTCGCAGCTCGAGGCTGCTTCACAAAGCCAGCGGCGGCTGGACGGGCGCGTGGGGAGAACCACGTGCGCAGACCCTGCTCCTGGCGGAGCCGTGGGTAGAATCCGTGGGGACCGAGAGAATGGACACGCTGTGGACGCCAGAGATAGGTGTTGGGAAGGTGGGCGGTGGAAATGTGTAGCTATTGCACAGGTCTTTAAAAAGCTGCTTCTGTAGCCTGCGGCCAGGGGGCGGGGGGGGGGGTGCGGGGAGCGGATCAGGGTAGGAATGTATTGTCTGCCTAGGTGATAGGTCAAAGGCAAGCCAAATGTTGTCTTCGTTTGGGAGGAAATATTCTGTTTAAATTAAGAGATTAACATTTCCTTTCTGTAAGAAGTATTTCCTTCTACTGCAATCTGGTACCCTATCTACCTAGAACTTCATTCACCTAAGGTGACCCTGCCTAGAAGTAAAATACAAGCTCAGGCTGGCTGGCGTGGGTCAGTGACTGAGC
>PVJC01005986.1:0-56732 GCA_004026665.1 Murina feae | reverse complement strand
CTTTATTATTCCCGTTTCCCATACGATGAAACTCAACCAGACATATTAAATAACTTGCCTGGTCACCTGGTTACTGTCAGAGCTGAGTTACAGACCCGGGGGGTCTGATTCTGATTCGAAATCTTAACCACTGCAATATAATGCGGGTCACTGAATACTTACTTGGCAAAATTCCAAAATGTAAGTGTGCCCCTTAATGAGTGAGTTTTCAATTTAACTTCTTTTCAGAAGAGAGATGCATATTTCTGACTTTTAGAAATTGATCAAAGCTCTATAGGGCCTGGGCACTGGGACTTCCTTGTAGGAGTCAATTTAGCACCTACCAGGGAGTCAGGGCTGTGCTCTGATCAATTTGGAGGATACTAAATAAACATTCTGGATTTGGAAGAGGAAGACATGATTTTATGTGAATCCCATCCACCTTTATGCCTCTATTACATTTTTTTTTTGCGGGAAACGAGTAAACTCGGATCCACCAGGGAGACTGTCAATGGACATGAGGAAACATATATTGGAACCTCTAGTTGGAACCGGCAAAAATAAAAATGTTTTACGTCGTTTCGTGTGTGTGCCGCTCATAAACTACGCAGTGAAAAGCGGTACATGTGCAAGTTTTGTGATGTACCCCTGCACAAAGGAAAGTGTTTCGAACGCTACCACACAGGGGCAGGAAAATGCCCGCTTACAAAGTGTTTTAGGTATGCTAGTCTATGAAAGGGGGAATGTGTGGGAAGATGGCATAGGAAGTCACGTTACGTTGCATGATTCCAAATGATTTGGAAAGTTTGAGTCCCTGCTGACATATTTTTCACTAGCTTTTGGATGATTAATAACCCACAGCCAGTGATAACCCTTGCTTTAAGCTCTCTTGGTTCAAGACTGTGATGCACATTTAAATGAAATGCCTCTGGGAGATTTAACATTTTTTTGCTGGTTCTGTAAGTATTCATTAGCTTCAATATATAAAACAAGTAAGAAGAAGGAAAAGGAGGAAAATTTATGATCAAGTAGAGGAAAGAATGCTTTCACCAAACTAAACAGCATCTAAGGCCAAAGTTGCCCACTGGATACTTTTATGACGATATAGCTCAACTGTTTCCAAGCTGGAAGGTTGTGGGCCACTGACTAGGGCACCCTGTGACATGCCCAGAGGTGCGCCAAGCAGTGTTTTTGACCAGATCAATAATTCTCAGCCTTATTTGTGACAGGAATGGAAAGATGGAATGTTCCAAATTGACTGAAGTTTAGACAGATTTCTCTGGTACAGCAGGAAGATACTTACATGGGGCTTCTTAGATTAATCAGAGCACCCAGGATAGTAACAAAGTAGGGATTAAAATTTCCCCATATAATGAAATAACAGTAATTTTCATTTTATCCCTGATGCCAAAGGCAGGGTAGGTGGAAATCTTATTTCTTCCTATATCTTTGGTCAGTAGGCCTGAGATAGGGAGGGAGAAGATTTGTTGAAGGAGGGGTATTGGAGAAAGGAGAAATTCTTGGTTAAAAGAGAGCACATTGCAGCCAAATGGAGCCAAGCTAGATCCTCAGAAGACAGAGGCAGAGATAGGGAGGAAAATATTATTTAGTAAGGAATGCTGGAGAAATGAGTGAGCAGAGATATTGGCTCTTCAGTTTTAAATTGCCTTCTTTACTGTGATGTGATGTCATCATTCCATGCTCCTAAATCTTGCGTGAAAGGAGTGTGGACAACAGTAGTCTCTTAGTGATAGTTCAGCAAATGAAGAGCAGGAACCTGTGTCCCATTCATGAGGTGAAGAACAGCAGTCATGCAGGTCAGGTGAGGAGTGGGGAAGCAGAATGGAGTTCAAGGACAGCATCCTTCTCAGGGGTCTTTAGCTACTTGGTGGGAAGGGCTGAACATAATGCAGACACATATGATGGGGTCCTGGGAGTTTCTTTTGGCTATTACGGAAAAGGATGACCTGTAAAACATGAAGACATTAAGGTGACTTGTATGAATCATATTTTTTAATTGTATGCAATTGCACTTAATTACATATGTACAAACACTTATGTAACAAATAGAGGCCCAATGCACGAAATTTGTTCAAGAGTAGGCCTTCCTTCCCCCAGCTGCCAGCACCAGCTTCCCCCTGGCACCCAGAACCCGGGCTGGCTTCTCTCCAGCCACCTGCAGGCATCCAGGACCTGGATTTCCCTCCACCCCGACTTTATCCAAAAGGACCTCTGGAATGACGTCTGGAAGGATGTCTGGTCTAATTAGCATATTGCCCGTTTATCATTATAGATGTGTAAACATTATGAATATATAGTAATATGAATATATAAACATGATAAAATATATAAGGCATTACTGAATTTATAGTTTTGATCATTATGCATTTTTCTGAATCATGGACACTACACATATGCAGGAGATGGGAACAGTTATTAATAATAAAAATGAATATATTTGACAGGGATGGAAAGACTGCAAATCTTCCTCCAAAGTTTCCAATATACCTATGAGAAGTCTATCCAGAAGACCCAGACTAAACATAGGTAGAAGGTATGGTTTGCCCATGAACAGGATGGCTTCTCCCACACTCGTGTTTCTTCTCAGTTAATGTGTTCTGAGAACCATTGCATTCCACTCCCCACCCTCACAGTTCTTTAGGCCTTGACATCAACAAAAAAATTTAGTCTGAGACAAGAAACATTTATTAATCCACTTCTCTTGTTTTTAATGACCCCCGTTTAATTTTAATGCATGCATTTTCTTACATAAATAAGGTTTTTAACTATGATTGTCATTTATTAACTTTTCCCCCCAATTACAACTACTTCGTCAAGGTCTGGGTCCCTCAGGAGGGAATATACATATACTGCACATATGTGCCAAATTATTCTGCAGGCTGAGAAATTAACTAAAAATGAGTAATACGCTCTCAATTTAAACCTGGCAGGGGGGACTGTACTTTCATCCCCAATTGGAATCAGATTTCCTCCACTGGGCCTTCTCCGGTTCTCAGTATAGCCTATTCACAAGGCGAGTGTGGTTCCTTGTGGGGTCATAGCAACAGTGGGTTCCTGTTAGAGCTTCATGTGGCTCAGTGGGGATGGCAGAGATGAAGATCAAGTTAATGGGAGAACTCTGGATTTTGCTTTTATCACCAGTCAAACGAGCATCCACAGAACCTTAAATAAAGCACTCGATTTTCACAATTAACACACTCCCTGAGCATCTGTAATTACTCTTGGATACTGGGTTGGCATATTTCATTTCTGAAGGAGAAATTCCTTTTTTGAATGGTGAAGTGTATCTATAACAAAGCACACTATTTAAGTGGCCCTTGGCTTTTCTACTTCTTATTTCGAGGTGTGATTTATCTATCTCTCTGGCCTTCAATTATTTCATTCCTAGAGAGAGAAAGATGAGAGAGGATAATTATAAAGAGAAAAGAAATATGGAATCTTTTAGTGAAGAAGTCATTTGATCCTCTTTTAAAGTATGTCAGTGTATTTTAAAAGCATATTTTTCTTAAGTAGAATTTGAAGCTTCTTGAGGTTAAAGTTTTTTTGTTTTGTTTGTTTTATATTTATCTATAACAGCAATACCACAGTAATTCTCACTTTTGACTGCAGAGTAGAAATGCTTGGAGAGCCTTTAATCATATCAGCATTCAGGCCCCACTGCAGACCAATTAAGTCAGCATCTTTCAGCACAGACATAAACTTTCTGAAAACTCCAGGCAGGATGGAGAAGCATCAATACTTACCTGGAATAGGTGTCATTTGCTATTTTAAGGAACTACTAAATCATTTTAACCTCCACACAATTCCCATGAAAACAGCAAAACTTCATAGCTATAGCAGTTTTTCTATAATAAATCAAAATTAACCTATTCAGTGGGTAAATGGATAAAGTTCTTGTTGAAAATAAGCAATCAAAAATAGCCCTAAATTATTTGCACCTCTATTTCATCCCACGTGGAAAAGGTCCTGAAATAATAGCTGATTAAATCCCATGAGATACCTGTGGATATATGATATGTTCTTTCTCTTCTACTTTTAACCTTTTTTTTTTTTAAAGAAAAGAGCATAAAAAGAAAATGAAAGAGATTCCTTTGAATAGGGTACTGCTTACACAAAGTGATCAGAATATGACTCAAAGAACTTTTGTCATGACCAAAATTATACAAATACAGTTTGAAGTGATATTAGCTAAATCCAGTTGAAACCAATTTTTATATATGTCTGATACTGCATTTGGCACAATAAATGTACAAAAGAAGTGAAATAATAAGCCAGTCAAAGAAAGATAAGTACCATATGATTTCACTCACATGTGGAATTTAATGAGCAAACTGAACTACCAAGCAAAATAGATACAGGCTCATAGATAGAAAGCAGGCAGATAGCTCTGGGATGTGGGGCGGGGGGGAATGGAGGGATTGAACAAAAAAGAGAGAGAAAAAAGAACAGGGTGGTGATTGTGGAGGTTAGGGAGGAGGGAGGTGGAAGAGGACATAGAGGGGATAAATAGAGATGAAAAATAAATCCTATCTAATAAAAGGGTAATATGCAAATTAACCATCACTCCATCACAAAGATGGCAGTGCCCATAGCCACAAGATAGTGGTACCCAGTCCTCTCAGCCCCACTGGAGTCCCCCAGTCCAGGGGGGCAGCCACTGAGAGCAGGCAGTGGCAGAATGCTTGTTTAGTCACTGCGGTAACGAGGCAAGCATTCTACTCTGGCAACAGAGGGCCTCTGGGCAGTGGGCACAGAGTGGCCAAGAATGGGGGGAGATGCTTGTGTCGTCGCCCCTGTTGATGAGACAAGCATTCCATGCCTGGCTGCAGATGGGCCTCTAGGCTGTGGAGAGCCTCTGGGCATTAGGCGCAGAGCAGCTAGGCCCCACAGAGAGCTACTGGTGCAAGGATTTGTGCGCAGAGGCTACTAGTAAATAAATAAAATAAAAAAGAAGTGCAAGGCAATGTTTCTGCTTTTTATTTGTTTATGAACTCCCAAGGAGCTGCCCTTGATTTCTTCTCCTGAAATGTTGAAATATAGAACCTCACGGTGACTGGTGAGCAATAGCTACAATAATGAAAGGAAAGTTGATTTGTAGGTTCTAATACAATATTCCCATCTGTAGTAGTTTTCCTATTACTCTCTATTAATCTGAAATTTCACATGCAAATGAATGTTTCTGGGAAATAATGTAAATATAATTAGAACTTTTATTTAGCAATTATTAAGTATGTAACTTTTTGTTAAGTACTTTATAAGAACTTTTTGTTAAGTACTACAACCCAGTGAAGAAAGTCCCTTTACTTTGATTTTACAGCTATGTAAATTGAGGTATATCAGTTCCAACTCTCCCAGAAGTTTCAAAATGATGCTTTTCTTCAAATGTGAAGATTTATAAATTCTTTCTGCAGAGATTGGTATACAAATCCATCCTGATTTGCTTCTCTTAATTTCTTTGAATAGTTTCAATTCAAAATGCAACTTCATTTGCACATAGATGTACAGTCAAAATGTGGAGAAAGAAATTTGAATATTACTTTGTCTGCCAAAGTGGTGCACCTCAGGCATGATGGATTCTAACTCAAGATGACAACCATTCTCTCCATGGTCTTTTCTTCAACTCCACCAAACTCTTAAAAATAAACCAAATGCACCCTTTTAACATATTAATTATGTGATACATGTGCTATTCTAATTTAAAAGATAAAATCTAGATGTAGGGTTTCCTAATTCTGCAAGTGGGATATACCAAGGTCCCAACTAATTTTCTTCTTGCAATTTGTTTTAGGTGGAAATATGGTGATGATGGAAAGGTCATGTTAGATGATGAGGGTGTGTGCAACTGTACGATAGAGGTGACTCTCAGGGAAGGGTGGAGGTGGTCTTAACGATGTGCTGACATACCCACCAGGTGGCCTGACTTTTTTTAAGAATAGGGAGTTAATTTTGCCCAGACCCAGCATTGCATGCAGCTCAATAGGTAATAAGCAAAATCCTCTGCCACCATTTGCTCTTTTACATATAACTTTATCTTTGACTTGTCTCTGTCCCCAGATTCATTTTGCAAAATTGGTAATTCATTGTCTCCAGTTCAGGGTATATGAGAGAATCACCTGGGAAAAACAAGAGAAACATAGCCATCTTGATGCTGACTGGGACCTTAGTTTTTGTTTCATTTGACTTTATATTTTGTTACGTTATCAAAGAATTTAGGCGATGCAAACTTTTACCTTTTATCTCCCAAATTCAAAGTAGCGATTCCGGAATGGTCTCAGTAGACTTTCACAATTTATTGAGAATGTCATAAAAAACAGCTTGCTTAAGTTTGCAAAAGCTTTGAAGGACAGGAATGGGGATAAAAGATGATATTTGTTCAGTCTTTTCTTATATCCTCTGTTGAAACCACTACTAGAGCCTGGGGGATTTCTTGGCAGGAGCAGTATTGCAAGCGGTCGGGTTTTTGGCACCAAGGGCAGCAATATGAAACAGTCAGGGTTTGCACACTTTCTCCAGCATGGAGTTCAAACAGAGATCTGATTATGTCTGTTTATCTGAAATAATTTACTAAGCGATTCATTGCTTTTAGATTGTAAAGAGCTGAGGTTTGGCCGGAGGCTGTAAAGTGTTTTGGGGGGATGGAATGTCAACCACATGGAAGATAAACAGTGCAAACCATCGCAAGCGGTACAAACCATCACAAGCAATATTAATTTTGCTTTTGATTGTACCGTAGGCACAAGGCTTCCAAAAAGGCAAGCATCCTCGGATGTACTGTCATTAGCGGAAACCACGTCTGTCTTCTGCACAACCCCTTGGAACCTACTGATCCCTCAGCCCAGGACTTAAAGGCCTGAGCTGGAGATGATAGTGCCAAGTCAGTTGAGGCTACCACATCTCCTGCCATATGCGTGCTGATGTCGGTACATTCCCCACAGAACTCCACTCAAAGTCACTGCATTTGGAGGGAGAAAGCTTAGTTTCCAGTTCTGGCTCTGTCATGACTAGCGACTTTGGACAAATTCCTTAACTTCTCTGCAGTTTACCAATCTCACAAGAGAAATAGGAGTGAAGCCTTCTCGCTGGGCTTGGGTGAGGCTCAGCTGAGACCTCTGAAAAGCCTTTGGAGATGGCAGTACTGCATGTTAGCTGGCCTTCATCTTAATACCTACAGGTCTCCAGCCAATATCAGCTACCACGCAACAGTCTTGGGAGAGCTAATCTGGCAAAGCTAAATACTACATTCCCCACATAGACTGCCCTCAGGGCAACAATTAAGATTTTTTGAGCTTATAATCATATTCCCCTCTTTTTCCAGAATCTTGGATTTAGTAGATGCGCCTTGACTAAGAGATTAGCTGACAGGCTGGAAACCAGAGTGGGAAAGATAATGTGAAAGAACCATATGAAAACATAAGAATTTCATTCAAGGTGAATTAGAACATTTTCTGTTTCTATATCTTCTATAGATTCTTTTCTCTCCCCCACCCCCAATATCCATTTTTTAAAAGTTTTAGTTTCTTAAAATATTTAGAATATTTTATATATAAGAAAGTATAATGAACACAGGTATAGAAAATAAAAACATAAACATCCATGAAACCACCACGTAGCTTAATGAAAAAAAAGTCACCAAAAATGTCACCAGTGTGTGTAAGCTCTCTCCCCTCAAAATACACCAGGTCACTTTCCCTCTTCAAGTGAACCACTACTCTAAATTTCATAGCAATCACTCTCTTGCTCTGCTTAATAGTTTTACTACCCAAGAATGCATCTCCAAATCATATAATTTAATTTTGAGGACTATTTTCAGGATTTTCTATAAATGGAATCATACTTTGTATATATTCTTATGCTATTTTTGTTTTTTTTGTTTGTTTTTTTGTTTTTGTTTGTTTTTGGTTCAATCTTCTGTTTGAAAAAGTAGTTCAGTTTGTTGCAGATATGCCAATTATGAATATTCATGTAGAAAAACATTCCATTTGTAAGTATACTGCACATTTCATATATCATTATCCTGCTGATGGACATTTGGATTTTTCCCTCTTTGTGACTTTTAGGAAGAGTGATGTTTTAAAAAATTTCCTGCACTTGTCTTCATGTACAACAGTTTTACTCCCAACAGCCATGCTCATTCAAAGACTGTGGGCATCTCCAGCTTTACAAGATAATCCCAGACTGTTTTTCCAAAATAGGTGTACTGATTGGTAATTCATACTAATTCACAGAAAGATAGCCTTTGTCTTTTCTTTACATGCTATCTACCACTCAGACATTTGCTTTCACCTTAATATAGACCTGGGGGAAATTCTTGATTCTAATTTTGGTGCCTTGTTTCTCTGACATAGCTTGGGGGCAGGTCCAAATGAAATATTGTTGGTGATCTGGGTGGGTTTACAGGATTGGCCAGTGCATTAGTCTCCTTGTGCTGCCATAACCAACTACCAGCAACTGGGTGACGGAAAACAGCAGGAGTTTATTTTTTCACAGTTCTGGAGGCAGAAAGTCCAAAGCGAAGGTGCCAGCAGGCAACACTCCCTCTGAAGACTCCTGGGCAGAATCCTGGCTTCTTTCTAGCTGCCGATGTCTCCCGACAATCCTTGGCCCTCCTTGGCTTAGAGCTGCATTCCCCGCAGCCTCTGTCTCTCTTCACATGGCTCCTTCTCCATGTATCTGTGTTTCTTCTCTCACAAAGATAGCAGTCATTGCATTTAAAGCTCACTTTACACCCAGGATGATTTCAACCCAAGGTCCTTAACTAATTACACTTGCAAAGGCCCGATTTCCAGATGAGGTCACATTCCCAGATATTGGGGGTGAAAACTCAATATACTTTTTTGGAGGACACAATTAAAACCATTGTGACCTACAATGCGCAGAGGAAAGAGAAGGGGAGAAAGAAAGCATTATTAGTTTGAGAAACAATTACTATACCTACTATATAATTTTGGATTGCTTGTCATGTTAACATTTCCCACAGAGGAGCAGTTAAATAACTGCCCACTCAAAATAACACACTGCTTTATAAAATCATCCTTTGATTCTATTAGGTTGCTTTGAAAGATGGGCAAGAAGCTGAAAGAAATAAGTCTGGGTTCTGGGGAGGTCACCTTGGGCATGTGTGCCCTATCTTTGTACGTGGGTTCTAGTTGAACTTCACAATCCAGACAACAGAGGAAGAACTCAATTGTCCAGAAAGGAACCATTTTCACAAGAGACACTGATTCTGTGTGAGTTGAATTCCTAGTTTTAGTGCAATAAAGACTAAAGTTATGAGAGGTGAAAATTCATCTTGTCTACATAAGGTTTCTCTTTCGTTAAAAGCCCTGGTCTGCATACTTTTATGCTTTGACAAGGCTAATCTTCCTGTTAGAGGATAGAGTATCTCATGATTGCAGGAAAGGAGCCAGAAGCTCTACTGACCAAACCCAGGCCTGCCTCCCCCCGACCCTCTCCCTCCCTCCACACACACACACACACACTACAAAGCCTGCATTGCACCTTTGGAGATAGAGTTCTCACTCTGGGCTCTGCTCATAACGATGGGATCGCCCTGCTGAAACCCAAAGGTCTCAAACAGAGTGAGTGTGGGGCAGGAAGAGAGCATTACACACTTCTCAGACATCAGTATTTGAGTCTTTAGGTTAACAGATAATATCTTACAATTTATGGTTTGTGCTTGTGTTCTACCTAAAATCTTTTCTAAACTAGGGGTAAAATGATTGTTATTCTTATGCAGTTTCTTAAGATATTTTATAGCTAAGTTTTATCTTTAGGTCTGTAATCTATTTTAAGTTAATTTTTCTACGTGCTGTCACTTAAGAGATATTACCTTTTTTTCATACAGATTTCTGTATCTCTTTACGGCTGCAGAGTATTACCTAGAAATATTTCTGTATGTTACAATGAGGTTAAGCTAAATAGGAGTTCATACTGATGTCTCCAACTCTAATCCATTACTATATGAACTATTCTAGCTAATGGTGGAGAAATTCAACTTTGATTCTCAACATGCAAGAAAGAGAGGGAGATATACATATGTTACTATAATAGCTAACAGTATATTTTCTTTCTGCAGGGAAGTACAAAGAAGAAAATAAGAGCTGGACTATAATTTCCCTGCTCAGATAACCCTGTTGGCAATTTTGTACAATGAAATTAAAAATTTATTAGGCTAGAAAATATGAAAAGGTACAAAATTTTTCTTTGCTCCTACCCCAATTTCCATGCTTTCTCTAAATGTAACTGATTGATAGTTTCTTGTATATCTTACAGTGGGGAGAGCATTACTATACCAGCATCTCTCTCTCCCCTGGTAGTTGTATCATTATTTTATAGCAACAGGATCATATTAGATACATCATGCCACACTTTTCTTTCTTCACATACATTATGAGACATTTCCATTGAACTCCTTCTTTTAACTACCTTATACTGCTTTATTATGCTGTTGTCCCATAATTCATTTAATTCCTGTTGCTCGACTTTGATTGTATCTAGTTTTAGTCTTATATAAGCAATGCTACAATGAACACTCATATGTGTGAATATATAGTCAGATCACACACACAAATTACACAACACATACATTTATATAAAATTTTCATATATACCCGGGGAAATTCTGAGCAGTAAACTTATTTGAGTGTGTGCAGTAAAATTATTGGCTCAAAAATTATATGTATTTTATATTTTAATTAGAGGCCCAGTGCATGAAATTTGTGCATGGGGTGAGGATGCCCCTCAACTTGGCCTGCACCCTATTTAATACAGAACCCCTCGGGAGATATCCCTCTTGCAATCCAGGACCACTGCCTCCTAACTGCTCACCTGTCTGCCTGCCTGACTGCCCCTAAATACCTCTGCATGCCAGCCTGATCACCCACAACTGCCCTCCCCTGCCAGCCTGATGGCCCACAACTGCCTCTGCTTTGGCCCCTGCCACTATGGCTTTGTCTGGAAGGACATCCAGAAGATGTCCAGTCTAATTAGCATATTACCCTTTTATTAGTAGAGATAGGTATTGGCAAGATAGGAATATAAACTTGTATGAAATTATTTCATCAACAATGTGTGAGAGCCCATGTTTCAAAGATTCTTGACAGTATAAGATAATCTCAAACCTTTAATTTTTTATCATTCTGAAATATAAAACATGGTACCTTATTAATATTCAATTTACATTTTTATTAATGAATGAGACAAGCATTGCTATGCTATCTGGATATTTTTATTGCTTTCTATAAATTGCCTCTTGACATTCTTTTTATACTTTTTCTAATGGATTGTAAGTCATGTTTCTATTGGGTTGATTTGAATAAGCTATTAATAAACATAAGAATGTAGGTTTTTATTGTTAATAACTATGTCAAATATATTTTTCCTTGCTCCTTTGAGGTTGCTTGTGTTTTTGTATGGAAGTTTTAGACTTTTCTGTTATGTATTGTCTCAGAAAAAAAATTTACCTAATCATATAACTGTATACCTTCCAAGGAGTATCCTCATTTGTTTAAGTTATATATCACTATGTAAGTAAAGAATCTGCTTCCATTCAAAGACAAATTAATTTCTTTGATCAGAAAAGAAAGAAGAGAGTGCAGTTTCCTGCCTGGGTGGAGAGTGAGGCTAGTGCTTGGTTGACTATCCATGGTTCAATAAAGCACTGTTATTCCCTTACCTTTCCAGGTTTCTCAATTAGTTTGGGGCAAAAGAAGTCTGAAATAGGTATTAAGAGAAAAGGGTATGTTTTTTGTTTCAAATTTTAAATTATTCTGGATGTGATGTTAATATGCACTAAGATTCTTGTTTTAAAAATATATTTTATTGATTTTTTACAGAGAGAAAGGGAGAAGGATAGAGAGTTAGAAACATCGATGAGAGAAAAACATCGATCAGCTGCCTCCTGCACACTCCCTGCACTGGGGCTGTGCCTGCAACCAAGGTACATGCCCTTGACCCGAATGAAACCTGGGACCCTTGAGTCTGCAGGCCAACACTCTATCCACTGAGCCAAACTGGTCAGGGCTGCATTAAGATTCTTGATTCTAAAGACTTGGCATATTTTATCTTGTGTATACATGTTTAAAATACAGAGCACTCTCTGCATGATTTATCTCCCTTTCAGCCAGTTTTAGTTTGAGATATTTTTATTTCTATAACACATTTACCTTTGCCTTTTGAAGAAGATTGAGGAAATTGAAGAGAGCAGGAACTCTTTGATAAGGAAATAACAATATATAGTGTGTCCCCAAAATGTATAAACCCATTTTGAATAATTATAAAGGAGGTGTTTATTAAAATACATTTCATTTTCAAAACTGAGCTGCTAAAGTGTGTATAGATTTTGGGACATCCTGTGTATGAATATTCCCAGACTTTATCTATTCCCTTTAGCCATAGTTGTAATGAAAGACTGCTAATATTTTAATAGAATTTCAGGCGCTACAGAGGTCAGATTATCACCAGATGATTGCATGAAGAGAAGATCGTTCTTTCACACGAGAGCAGAGAAATCCACCAAGTCTCATGGCTGCTTTCCAGTTAGCCAACTCTTGGCCCTGCACTTGCATTGCAGGCTTGGTGGGAACTCCTGGAGGCTCTGCAGAGCTTCCATCCTTTCCTCACAAGCCGCTTTGCTGGTGTGAGTTTCTGTGCAACAAGGCTCCAACAGTTGTTTGGCCAAGCTCTGCACCCAGCCTGGGGCCTAGGGGAGGGCTTGACATAAACATCCTCTCCAGCTACCGGAGTCAGTCTGCAGTTATAGCTTCCTGGTTGCTATGCAAACTCTGCCCTTTGTCTACAGTGGATCGCCACATGAATCTTCTCAGAGAGAACTTAGGTTAGTAGCTTTATTCTTCCTCTTCCAAATCCTAAGAACTCAATGGACTAGAAACTGTAGACCATTTTTCATCTGAACCAGCTATTTTACATGAGCCTTGGGGTGACTCAGAAATGGCTATGATTTCTGTAGCTCTTAGTGTCTCCATCAGCACTGGCTGAGATAGGTGCCAAGTAAACAAAATATTCCTCTGGATTCTTCCTATCTCCTTTTCTAATTTAACCCCTGTGGCCTCTGATATCAGCAGGCGGAATGGACTGAGTCCCTATTCAGATATGCTGTTTCCCATGCTCAGAGTTCTTTATGCTTCAAAATCACCACCCTCCTTCCTCCCACAGACATTATTACCAAACCTCTCTCTCTCTCTCTCTCTCTCTCTCTCTCTCTCTCTCTCTCTCTCTCTTTCTCTCTCTCTCTCTCTCCCTCTCTCTCTCCCTCTCTCTCTCTCATCTGGCTTTGCATTCCACTTACTGTGCTCTTTTACATCAGTCATCTGGCTGCTGACTCTAGCATGTTCCACAATTGGCTCCTTTTCAGTGCCTGTAATGACTCAGCAAGGCAGGAGAAAGTGGCATGGAGCACACAGTGGGATCGCAGTGGTCCCCTGTGAAACATGGTCCAGTACATGAGCAGGTCAGCTTTCCATAACAGCAGGCTTTTCCATTTAGGTCACTGGTCTATCCTTAGTTCATTGGTACCTGGAATGAGACTTGGCTCATGTAGTGAAGGAATGATTTGCTTGTTCTTTCTTGCCTACCAGATCGCCAGGCCTCCTTATACCCCATTTTTGTTCAACTCAGAGATATTCTTCTCATCCCAGAATCTGGAGAGCTGCTGGGTATCTGGGCTCTACAAGTTTTTTGTGCTAGTGCAGCCTAGTGGTTAATAGTGCCCTCTTTATACTTTTATTTGGATGATGCATATGTTAATACATGTAAAGTGCTTTGAACAATGCCTGGTACCCAGTGAAACCTCAGTCAGTGTTATCTTTTAAAATTGTTGTTATTATTAATTTAGTGGTCATTTTTTATTAAGACTTTATAGTTTTAGAGCAGTTTAAGGTTCACAACAACATTGAGGAAAGGGTACAGAGATTTCCTGCATAGTCCCTGCCCTTAAAAATGCATAGCCTCCCCCTTTCTCAACATCCACCATCAGAGTGGTACATTTGTTACAACTGCTGAACCTACACTGACACATTATAATCACCCATCAACCACTCTTGATGTTGTTAATTATTATTTTTAACAAGTTTTTTGGTAAGAGAATTTCCTTTCAAAATTATTGCTTAAATATTTTTTACATCAAAATAGAAAAAATACAGTTTTGTGCTGATTGTTAACTGGATCAGGGAAAATGAGAAATGGTAACTTTTAGTCACCTATTGCATCATAACAAATCTCCTCAAAATAAAGTGACTTTAAATAACAATAATCATTTATTATCTCTCACGGTTTTTGTGGGTTAAATTGTGGCTTGGTTGTTTGGTTCTGGCTCAGCGTCCCACAGGAATGGAAGTTAGGAACTGCTGAGTGTTTAGCTGGGGCTGTTGGCCAGAACATCCATCTACTGTGGCATCTCCATGGGGCCTGGACTTCCTGATAACATGATGGCTGAGTTCCAAGGGCAGCATTAAGACAGAAAACGATGAAGGGAAAGAGACAGAGGTATGATATGTATTGCTTGTTATGATTTCACCTCGCCTCTCAAGTCATGCAGCACCATTTCTACCACATTTTGTTGGTCAAAGAATTTATCAAGATCACCTTAAGGAGGAGGAAACAACGAGCCCTCATCTTGATGGAGGAATGTTAACATTTCATTATAAGAAAAGCATGTGGAATGGAATATAAGTATATGTCGATGTGACCACTTTTAGACAATACAATCTGCCATCAGATATGTCTCCTGTTGCAGCATGCAGGCATGCACACATGGACCCACACACAAATGGACCCGCAAGTCCTGACTATGGTGGGGTTGGGCTTAACCTAGACGCATCATTTTCAATTTCAATTAGCAAGGCATTATGGGTGCCCTTCTGAAATGTTGGCCTATGGGGATGAGAACTGGTAAGTGCAACCACTGACAAAGCATTCATTAAATTATCGTCTGACACCCATTTGAAAGGTATTTAAAGAAAAAGGAGTCCAGAGTTAAAATTTAAAGTGCAAATTGCAAATGCTTCCCTTCTAGAGTGATAGGGCTATAAATACCAAGGGGTTGTTTCTGTTAAACAAGAAATGGAAATGCTCCAGAATCAATGAGAGGTGTTAGCACCAAGGGAACGCAGCATCTTAAATCATTATGCTAACAATTAAATCGGACACTTTTGACACTTGATCCGATACCCTCCTGGCAATACTTTATTCTTTAAGGCATGATTCAGAAACCCACAGCAGGTAACAAGCAGATTCAGGGGATCATCGGGTCAGCTTTCTCAGCACTCTCCCCGAACATAATTCAATATATTTTATTCAAGCCAGTTTCCTCTTTTTTGAGAAAAGACAGTTGGTGAAAATGAGTGGGTTTCCAGAAATGCGTACCATGGCCTCAAGAAGCCAAGGAATTGACCTGCTCACTAACAGCTGAATATCAACACCATCAGGAAGAAGCAGTGATTTCTTTATAAGACCCCAAGGACATTCAATACAGTTCACCTGAGTCATGAGAAATCGCCGTCTGGGAGAGCATGAAGCCTTAGAGGTTGCTCACTTCACCATATGTTGTGCTTATTCAATTAGAGGAAAATAATATTCTTCCTGTGAATATTGTAACTGGGCTGTTTTTATAACATAGCTAGGCTGCTAAACAAATAACCTGCGGGAAGAGCGGTTCTAGCCTGAGACTCTTTGTGCATTGCTCCGCCATGACTGGATTGTGAAATGGGTTGCTGGGGGTAGTGACACAAGGAGGGGCCGCTACTCACAGCTTCCAAGAAGCAGTGCTAGAAGTTCCTGGCAGAGACTTGTGCGGGTAGCATGAGACCGCAGGCTGTGGAGTCAGAGAGCAATATTCTAAATCCTGACTTACTCATCTACTAACTGTATAATTTTGGTGGGTTGCTAGATCTCTCTGAGCCTCACTTAAAACATCAATAAAATGAGGATGATGGTACCTACCACATGTGCCAGGACCTCGCAGCGCCAGCCCGGAGTCAGTGGTGGCAGTTAGTGCTATTGGTAGTCTCTGGTTCTCTTCATCACTCCATCTATAGTTACATAGAGAGAGTCCAAAGAGTTTTTGTTTTGTTTTACTTTCAAGTTATACATAATTTTAGTTGATTTTTTTCCCCAGGAAACTTACTCAAGGTATTCAAGATGGGCAAACTAGAAGTCTATACTATGATGCCAAGGATTCAGACTTCTTGAAGGAGGCACAGTCCGGAGGCAGATTCCAGCTGTTACTGACTCATGAAGCATCAGCTACTTGTTCCATGGCTGTCCCAAGCCAGTGCCATGCCCTCGTGTTACTGACCTCCTTGTTAGCAATTCTTCTTCAAGATTTGAGAAGAATGAGACTATTTTCATACTTCTTTCCTTAGCTAGGGAACAGGGGATTTTCATGATGGGAGGCGCCTGGCAAAAGACTGAGAAACCAACTTTCTAATTAGATAATCTTGGAATGATTCAAAACAAGCCATGACGTAACGCCATGGAATGGTGAAAACCAAGGTGAAACAGAGCTTAGGAATGTTGCCTCCTCTTCTTGTCCTCTTGAACACTGTTTCCTCTGGGCCACCCAACTTTTCCATGTGGTAAGCATTACAGTTACACATGTCGGTAAGGTCCCATGGCACCACCCTTCATTCTTTTTTCTTTTCTTTATCTTTATGTTGACAGTATTACAGATGCCCTTTTTTATTTTTTATT
This sequence comes from Murina feae, assembly GCA_004026665.1. Lineage (NCBI taxonomy): Eukaryota > Metazoa > Chordata > Mammalia > Chiroptera > Vespertilionidae > Murina > Murina feae. The sequence continues at coordinate 40,025 of PVJC01005986.1, read as the reverse complement.
TTTAACAGCCTCACGGCTAAACTTTCTAACAGAGAACTTCTGAACACTCACTGCTTTTTCAATATCTCATCAGCCTTTAATCTAGGCGGCCTTCTTTATTTCCCAGAAAAATATGGTATTACAATAATTTCTTATATCAACCAGAATTTATTGAGCATAGTGATCAAGAACACAGACTTGGAACCCCAAACTGTGTTGCTATCCATACCTTATCACTTAAGAACTGTGTGGCTTTAGGCAACAGGCAAAACATTTTTTATGTGGTAAAATGGAACAACTGATCAGGCTTTGAGGTGGTAAAATCAGGTAATACAAAAAAATGTTTAGCTCATGAGCGAATACAAACAGGTGTATAATAAATAATGTTTCTCTTATGAATCACTTTTCTTTTTATGATATTGACATAACAGTGCATACAATGTTTGCCAATGCTTTTACCTTGACTGTTCTTCATCAGTCTTGTCTACGTAATGAAAATGAATTCATTTCATGACACTTCCCCTCTAGCTTTAGAAATTTCAATGTCACACACATTTTATGATTAAAGAATTTTACTAATATAGATAATATGAATCTGGTTCATAGCAAAAAAATAATTTCCCATGGAATTTAGAGCTGTGTTTGGTAACTAGGTGATACTAGAAGCAGAGGGAGAGAGATTTCATCTGTCTTATTCTTCTTTGCAAGTCTGATCCTGCTACAGCACCAGGCAGAGGATAGATACTAAAGAAATATATCTATTACATTAATAAATGAACAAATTATAGTGGGTCAAAATATGAATAAACTATGACATTAGACATAAAATAGTAGAAAATCAGAGATGGTGGTTTGACTACTGGTGACCATTCTAAAATAATCACCCTTTTTGTGAATTTTACACAACAGAATGTTTAGTCTACCACTTTTAATACTTTAAAGTATTGAATATATACAATGTTAGAATAAAGAAAATATTTCCTGTAGTAAATTAATATTCATACACTTCTCAATTGAATTATGCTTTGCAATATTCTTTGTTGAGAAAATTCCAAGATATAGTTTTTTTTAAATCTATATAATAGAAACATTTATGATTTCCTAAGATAGACTGATTATGAACAGAAGATTCTTAATATTCTGATAATATGAGTTGTTAATTCTAGTTTGAGATAGCAAAGGCATATTTTACCATTTGATTTCTACTTATATTTATTTTCTTTTCTACCTTGTAGAAGTGAGTTTTTTAGGACTAAAAATTATTTTTTTTGCTATGAACAGATTCATATTATCTATATTAGTAAAATTCTTATTCACAAAATGTGTATGACATTGAAATTTCTAAAGCTAGAGGGAAAGTGTCATGACATGAATCCGTTTTCATTACATAGATAATTGTTCCATGGGGAGCAATCTTATAAAAGCAAAAAATAACCACCAAATGACATAATAGGCCAGAGACGTATCTCATTTCCTCTCCTTGCGGGAACCACCAAAGAAAAATCCTTAATACAAAGGAAAATAGCATTTTTCTTCAAATCATAAGAACATTAAGTTCTTGAGGCTTAAAAATTAGAATGCATACTGGAAATTTTTGATTTAGTTTCATGCTCCAACTGTGAAGTACTGGAGAATTTAAGGTGTGTCCTAGAGAGCTTTTAAATATTGTGTAAATGACAGTGGGAAGAGCTCTTGTTTATTGAGCAAGTGCTATGAGTCAGTGCAGCTGGGCACTTTCCACACTTCTGCTTCTCCATCTACCCCGCCTTAGTCTCACAAGGCTGCCACACGATCTATTACTAACGTAAGGGCCTAAGACTGGGACCCAGTTTTATTGCACTTTGTCCCCCACACATACTTGGTACAAATAATTGTGTACTCAGTATTTGTAACTCTAGAATCTTAGTTCCAAACTGAAACAGAAAATACACAGCTGCAGAGTTCCTTCAAGTTCAATTAACAGAGAGAAGGAATAAGACTGTCTAACTGATCCATTGAACCTTGCTTTGCAGTAGAAATTGAAGTAAGTGACTATGAACAAACTTTTATAAAATAGCTTCTTTTTAATTTCTTGTAAAGGACAAAACAATTCCATGATAATAATAGAGGGAAACTTGTTATTCAGCTAATTGTTGTATGTCTCCAAATAACACCACCAAACACTCATTGCTTTCTTAGTTAACAAACATGTTTTAAGTGCTTTATAAGAATGAACTCATCTAATCTCAGGAGGAACTCATGAGAAAGGTCCTGTTTATTATTTTTATTTTACAGACCCAGGAACTAAAGCATAGAGAGATGCCTTAGCTGGCTCACAGTTAGGAAGAGGTTGAGCTTGGATTTGATACCCCACAGTCTGTCTTCTAGCTCCCTGCTGAGTTCTACCAACATTGTACTGGCTTTTTGTGTGACCACTAAATGTGAAAGTATTCATCTTCCACCACTGAAGATGAATCTCTGGGCTGCTTTTAGTTTAACTCTACCTTTTAGAACTCCAATAGCCATTTGGAATATAAATGCCACTTACCTCTTTAATGCTAAGGCAGTATTCATTGCAAGCTCCCCTTCACTCCAAGCACTGAGTATCTGTTATTTTACTTTGTTCTCTTAAAATAATGTGATTGGCCTTTTAAAGTGTGCGCACAGTGTGGGTTTCCAAAGGAAATGGCAGCCACATTGGCTCTATGGGTCCAGATGGCCCTTGTGTCTTTTCCTGTTGAATTTGTACCCTCCAGTCATTCTGTGTTTTCTACCAGTGCTTTGGGGTTGCCCTCCCCACCCCTGCAACTGGGGTGACTTGGGCTAGAACTCCTAGCTACTAAATCAAACTTGCTTTTGTCAGATAACATGTATAATTTTTTGGGATGTAAGAATCTAAAAAATGTTTTTGTATTCGCAGTGACTTGGTGTAAACTGGACGTCGATGGGCCAGAAAACAATGCTCCCAGCCCCACAGCAACTGCAGTGCTGCTCACACCAGGAGTAAATCAGAGACTGCCTGAACGCCGTGTTTGACTCTCACACAGATTCCTGTCAACTCATTCGGAAATAATTATAACAACCTGCAGATTTGAAGTGTACTCTGTTCAGTGGGTGGCAGATATATTTCTAAGCATATTTCGTCACGGAGCAGATTCCTAGCAGGGTTTATATTTCTTAACAACTCTTTGCAGCAAATATCATCCCACAGTGGTCACATTGGCATGTGCATAGTAAATGTTGTTGTATGTACGTAAGTAAACACAGAAAGCCAGTTCTATTTTATTTTTGTTTGTAATGGATCTTCTGAGATTCACTCATCTTGACAGTATCAGTGAGGCAGAGTAATTCATAATCAAAACACTAAATAATGATTTCATTAATTTTGGGGAAATGCCTAGTTACTTCATTCATTCATATAGTATTCATATAGTATTTTTAATTATCTGGATAATTGCAATTTCCCATGATACAACTCCAGATCCAGAAAAAAGATGTGAGTTTGGGAGACATATATGCTGTGTTCCCAGTGATTGATAATCTGGACATATTAAATTAACGTCAACATAGTAACTCACCTTGTCCTTTAGGTCCGAAAGTGCTTAACTCCAATGTTTCCTTCTGATTACTTTTTCCAGGGGAGGGGCAGAACTTACACATACAATCAGTTGTTTTGTGGTTTTGTGAAAGACTTTGAACACTAATAAAGTCTAGGCCAATCATGTGGGTTGTTTTGTTGTTGTTGTTGTTGTTGTTTGTTTTTTAATAATGATCTTTATGTGTATTCTCTGTGCTGTGAGAACTTCAGAGATGTGACACAGAGTAAAAAGCCCTATAGGGCTTCCGGTTCCCTCGGACCTGAGGGATTTCAATAGGAACCAGGAACAGTTCTTAATATTTTATGAATGTGTTTAAGGTTCACAATTTGTTTTTTCAGAAGGTATGTTTATTATTTCCTACCTGATTTTCCCCAGAATAGAGCAGTAAAATTCTGAAAATGAGAAGGGTCCATAACATGTATCCCAGGCCTTGCCTCTAAATTCCAGATGCATAAATACAGCTGCCACCTGACGGGTCCTCTCGAGGATGTCAGAACTCACAAGCCAAAACGCTCTCAATTCCTCCTCAGCTCTCACTGAAATCTGTTCCTACTCTGGGCCTCCCCAGCTGAGAAAAGGACACAGGTGTCTTCACAGCTGCCAAGCCAGAACCACAGGTAAGCATTTTTATCAAGGTATAGTCTGTAGAGAGTGAATAATATAAAATGTAAGCACCTGGACCATACAGTTTAGAAAATTCTACTTGTGAATAACTTGGTGATCATTTTCAGGACGACAGAAATTTCCTCTGTGACCCTCTGGGACTCATCAATTCCTCCCTTTTTATATCCAAACTTTGTGGAGACCTGACTATTCTTCCTCCAGTATTTATCTTGAGCCTCTCCGTTTCCCTCCATCTCCATTGTTCTCACCAGTCATCAGTCACCTGGACGACTTCCGTAACTTGTCTCCGCACTTCCTCTTTTGCCATTTGTTTTCTCTACTGGGTAATCTTTCAAAAACCACAATCCTGATCTTACACTCCCCTTTTTTATTCACTCCCTTTTACACTTACAGTAAAATGGAAACTCATTACTGAGGCACTGAACGCCCTTAAACAGTGTCCCGCTGCAACCTTCCAATGTCTGATTCACTGGAATAGTTCCCAACATCCTAGTCCACCCCACTCCCAGTTCCTGTAAAATGCCCTTAGAACCTTTACACATTCTATTCCTTTGATATGAATGCTTTTCCTTTTCCCCTCCTCTCTCCCACCCCTCTTTCCCCCAATACTCATGCCCATATCTATACCTTCTCTTCAGATGGTAGTTTTTTTTCACAATTCTTTCTCAGATTAAATATCACCTGGCATAACTATCACCTGGCATAAATATCATAAAGCCTTTTCCTGCCCCCCCTCCCCCGCACCTGAAGGACAGCTCTCCAATGACTCCCAGAGAATTATGGCCATTTCCTTCACAGCAGTTGCAATTTATATATTTCAGAGTTGCTTCTAGTTGTGTTATTGCCTAATTTCCCTGCTAACTGAAGCTCCATTAAGGAAGGACCAAGAATGTTATTTCTTCCTACCACCCCCAACAGCTAGTCCCACACCCATAGAATAAGTGCTTGGTATATAATTGTGGAATGAAGAGTGAGCAATGGAATGTGTATTTGTCTCTGGGAACCATGCAAAAGGGGAGAAGCAAAAGGAAACAGAAGGTGGACAGCCCCTCTGGGAGAAGTTAAACCCAAGAATCCCCCACCCCCACTGATACGCATTTCAGAAATGGATCCTGGAAGATTTTGTTTTCCTAAGCAAAGCATCACTCTGAGTAAACTTATTCTCCTAGGACATCCCTGGAGAAGAATTCAGCCAGCACAAGCCAATTTCTATCTTGGTTGCCTCCTATGTCCTTTGGTCTGGCACCAACTAGGTGAAGAATTTTGCAGATATTTCACTGGTTTTTTTCCTGTAATTCCTGTACAATCAGTGGATAAGCAGAATCCTAGAACACAGTGGCAGGCTGCAGTTGAGAGATAGGCTTAAAAGAGAGATGGAAATCTTTTTGGAAGGAATATGAGATTGAATTTTTTGAGTAATTTTGAATTTTCATTTCTGTTTTCTTCTTTTGCATTGCAATTCACCTTTGACCATCCCAAGCTATAATAATAATAATAATAGCAATAATAATAATAATAAAATTAAATTCTGTACACTGATGTTTGTTGTGATTTGGAAAATTCAAAGATACTGAGTCAATATTTAGTGCCTGGCCATATTAGGCAGAATGGCAGTAGCCTGGAGTAGAACTGTGGTGTAGAAAGAGGCATCCAGCAAACATGTTGAGAGCAGCAGATCAGAGCAAGAGCTACAGGACGGATTTGTCCATCATGTCACCATGCCGTAGGGGTTGCAGAAATACAGGGGGAGAAAGTTGACATTTCATGGCTGAGCAGGACTGGCTACATTCCATGTCAGTTGGTATTAAATAGATGAGTGATCCCTAAGCCTAGAGAATGTGGGAACACTTGGGTTACACTCCTGGGGACACATGACTTAAATTTCCCTTATAGAGCCATTCTTCCCTCAAAGTACACCTCAAATCAGAAAAATCCAGTGTATTTTGGGCTAAAAGGTTCTTGTTTAAAAAAGTAAAAAGAAAAAAAACCTGGCTGAATTAGCTGGACCATCAATCAGCTACATTTTGGACGAAATTAGCTCAATTTTTCCCCCGCTCAAAATGCCTAATGTGATCGGTCACTGTAGGAAATGAGAAACTGGATGCACATGCAGGGGGGAAGTGTAGGGAGAGGTCGTTAGGCGCCTGTGCTTTGTCAGAGTGTGCGCGGGTGACAGGGCTGGGGAATGAGAGCTACAAAAAGGGACTGGATGTGTAGGGTGCGGGGCAATGCAAGAAGTTTGGAGAATGAGCAATGAGCCACTGCCAAAAACGAATTCTGCTGACTCGGTAATTTTGCTTTTGCTTCGTTTAATCATCTTTCAATGAGTCGGGGGTGTAATTGGATACAGTTGTTAAAATAGCCCAAATAAAATTAGCCTGCGACATTCGAAGGCTTCAGAGGAGTGGAGAGGAGATTATTAACATGTGACCTGACTCCTCGCACCACTGCTCTGTAAGCTTGACTTGCATTCTTAATAACGTGGATGGGGCTGTTTTGTTGGTGTGGAATAATTAACCCAAATCCTCTGTTTATTTCATGAAATATTATGCCTTGATCCAAGAGGAAATACTTACACGATTTCTTTCTAAATAGAGATGCCAATGTGTGCTGTTCTTATTGGAATATGAGCTCAGGGAAAACAGGATGTAACTCTATAGCCATGGTTTAGGACAGTGGCCAACATTCACTGGGGCCTCACTATGTGCCGGGCCCTGAGTAAGAACTCTACCTGCATATTTTATGTCATCCTCACTACAGTCCTTTGAGGTAAGTACCTTAGCTACCCTATTTCACAGATGAAGAAAGTGATGCCCCGAGGGGTTTAGAGCTTCCCTACTCAAGTCCTCACAACTAGTGAGAACTCTGGCCAGAGATTGAGTAGGTTCCTATGAGGCCAAAGCCCATGAGCTGTTGTGAATCAGTACTAGCAGCCACTGCTATTATTTACATGGGTACCTAGCAAATTCTTTGAGAGAACAAGAGGGCCTTCCAGGGGTCCTCAAACTATGGCCCATGGCCCACATGTGGCCCGCCGAGGACATTTATCCGGCCCGCCGGGTGTTTTTGCCTCCAATGGCCTGAGGAACAGTGAACTGGCCCCCTGTTTAAAAAGTTTGAGGACCCCTGAACGTTAATCAAGTGAATTGTAGCTCATTCACAGTAAAAGAAAATGGGAATCCCAATTTTGATACCTGATTGTAACAAGAGGTGGGTCAGTGGCCTACACCTGGAGTCAGCACCCCTGGTACTGCCCTGCTCCTGCTCTGAGTCCTCAGACAAACCGTTTAGGCTCCCTGGGCACAATTCTCCACCTCACCTGTGATACAAAGTAATTGTGTAATTTTATAAATAATAAAAATTTTTCAGATCCAACATTTCAAGAGTCCACAAGTCATATGAGAATATGAATCCTCCCCCAATAGCACATGGAATTAATTTGTGACATGTACTGTGGCAAACTCTGACTTAGGCTGGCCAATGATGTAGCCCAAGACCAGCGTAAGGCTTGTAAATGGACTCGTAAGTGGACTTGTAAGGAGACTTGTAAATGGACTTGGCAGCAGAGAAGAACTTGCAAAAAGGTGAACAAGCAAACATTTTCTGTCAGCACATTTTCCTCTGATACCTTTCTCTCACAGGCTGTCCCAAGGTGCAAGCCTCCAGGCTTTCTAGATGGAGCCCACATCCTGGCTGGCCGCAGTTCTCCCAGGGGTCAGGCCTCTGTTAACAATCCCCACAGCTAAGGGAGTTTGCCAAGAAGTGTGAAGTGCAATTTGTATGTGTGTGTGCTTGTTACTTTTTTATAAATTCTGAAATATGGGGCCTGATTCTCTCAGAAGTAGGGTTGCTGGATAAAGTATAGGCTGTCAAGTTAAATTTGAATTTCAAATTGAACGTCCCCAAAATTACACGAACCATACTAATACTAAGAGATTATTCTTTATTCATCTGAAAGTCAGATTGAAGTGGGTGTCCTGTATTTTTGTTTTCTAAACATTTCAAGCTACTTAGAGGGAAAAAAACATATTTTAGTTAGCTTTTTGGGTTGGATGTAGGTCAAAGGTATCACAAACTGGAACAACAACAATGTGGACTTGCATGTATTACTCTGTCCATTTCAATATTCCGGTGTGAAGCATCTGCTATGCTATCAATGTGTTTTCAGTGGGTGTATTTGTGTTTAAATTTCTCAGGTTATAAGTCTGTTCTTCTTAAAGGAAATAAAACAAAAAAACCTAACACATAACATGAAACTCAGTCATAAAATAAAAGAGATCCTAACCATTGACATAGAACTTCCGAAGGAGGCGGCTTATTTTGGCTCACATCTGTGACTATGCTCTTTGAACTAATTAGGAAATAGTGTTTGCTGGAATACTTTAATAAAAAAATATATATGCTTGTCCTGAAGGGTGATTTGTTTAATTGGCAGTAGAAATGTTTTTTCCTGTGCTTCAGAAAACATTTCTTCATTTGAAATGGTACAACTTCCCTACCCTTTCCCCACCCAGAAAGGTGAGGTTACACTGAGTTTATTGGGCTCTGATCAGAATCCTGTGATTGAGCTGGACAAGGTTCTAGACCTGAATTCAACTTGAATCAAGGCCTCTCATCTTTCTGAGCTGTAGTCACTGCTTCTGGACAATGTATTGGAAGAGATCATGTCTCAGGTTCCTGAATCTACCGTCTCCTGAGCAAACACAGGGAAGGCTCTGGAAAGTAGGAAGAGGGTAAATCAAGTAAGTAAAATGCACAGTTTTAGTTATGATTTCATTTTCCAGGCTTTGGACTTTGGTGAACTTAGGTGGCCCAACAAAATATGTTTCCCCATTCAAAGAATTTACATTTTGCTATGAAGACATAAAATTGAGCTGTAATATTAGAGTTCAAAGAGATATTTTGTTTATATGGTCCTAAATATCTAGAGTTTGAATGCCTCTTAATGTTTCAGAAAAATGTGCAGGCTGATGTTTGGCAAAGTAAAGGTGAAATCCATGATGTCACACAAATGAACCAAGAATTAAACGTGGAGAGCCAGGCAATTGGTTAGGTCAGGGAGCAAATGAATCAACTGACTCACGCCTTTATGTCATTGAAAGACAATGCATGTGGAAGGGCTGTGTGTGATCTATTCTCAGATGGGGCTCATTTCTGGTCTCATAACCTTCATTAGCCTTCACACTGTAGACAGGACAGTGATGTCACACACAGCAGGATGTTGCAGAGAAAGAGCTGAAAACAAACATCGATGCACTGTCTTAACACTCAAGCCTCAAAGTAAAGAGGAGGTGTAGTAATGTCACTTTCTTTCAAAGGGTGAAATCAAGTTTATCTCATTGTGTATCCCATTCATCTAAGTTGATGAGAAAATGGTTTGGGTTTCAAACTCAAAGGCACATGTTTAATGTCATTGCATAATAGTTAAGGGCAAGTAATACCACCTCCAATAAAAATTCTATATTGCCACATCTGTAGCAATGATTTGTATTTCACATTTTATCTAAAGCCTGAAATTTATTTGTTTGATTAAAAGCACATTACTATATATGTCAGTGTTTTGCAGATATTCAATATTATCTATAATAATAAAAGCATAATATGCTAATTAGACCAGACATTCTTCTGGACATCCTTCTGGATGACTTTCTGTACAAAGCCAGGACTGCTAGGAAAGTCCGGGTCCCAGGTGTCAGAGGGAAGCCGGTGCCAGCAGGGCAGCTGGGGCAAGGAAGGCCTACTCTTGCATGAATTTTGTGCATCAGGCCTCTGGTATGTAAAATGAAAACCATTAGCAGGATAATAACTCTTCCATTTAGAACCTATAGAGTATATTTGACTCAATTCTCTCCTGAAGAAGAAAAGGAACACAATCCATGGGGAGGGAGGGGCCCTTCTCAGAGGAGGACGGGCAGCAGGCTAGGTTATTTGTGGGAGGAGAATAGCTCTGAGAGGCTAAAAAGACCTCCTCTGGGCCCTGCTGGGTCTTTGAAGTGCCTTCAGATTGAGATTTGCCTAATTTTTCACTTCCTCTCTCTTCCTTTCCCTTCACTGAAAATAACTGACAATTGATTTAAAAAGGATAAACCCTGCCATATCAGGAAGGAAAAAACCCTGGTAGGTCATTGCAAAGATAATTTTTTAATTACTAGGTGAGTGTTAATTGTAATAATGGTTTCTTTTTTAGTATCTCCTGGTTATTTACTTGGGAGAGACAAGCTTAAAAAAAAATAAGAGGAGGAAACAGCTGATTTCGAAATAAGTGTGTTCTTATGAACTTTCTCTGTTGCATTAGTGTTCTCAAGATGTATCTGAGGTAGTTTTCAATAAAATAAAAATAAGTGAAAAATAACTTTCTGTAATACTGTCAACAATAAAATAAAATTTAAAAATAACTTTCTGGTATCTGATTTGGGGTTTATGTTGAATTTTTGTTTTTCTCTTAAAGATAATTCCTCTTCACATTCTCCACATTTTTAACTTTAGTCAGCCTGGAGAAAAAGAAAAGAAAAATGATACATTTTATTTTGCCTTCTTGGATCTTTCTAGGTACTGAATCATGGAGACACAATGATTCCTGATCATTTTCACCAACTAGCTCTATTTGAGGGATGAAATTACCAACACTCAATATGCTCAGAGTTCTGAGGGAGAGATAGTTCATAAGTTCATAGAGAACAATGGCCATTTCAAAAGATTTTCATTGGAATGGTTACAGTTTGACATGGTATTGGACTTTTAAAATATTGGTCTGCATACTGTTTATCAGCTAAACAAACCATGAATATCTACTTATAAAACCCAAAAACATTCAGTATAAATGAAGGAAAATCATGGCATTAAATCTTGTCTTTATTATATTGTTCCTGGCTACCAGTATCCTATATAATAAAGAGCTAATATGCTAATTAGACCAGATGGCAGAATGACCTTCCAGAATGACCAGTGGGTGAGGAGGGGGAGAGTCTCGGGGTAGAGAGGCAGCCTGGGCTGCAAGGCCTACCCTTGCATGAATTTCATACATCGGGGCTCTAGATTGGTGCTAGAATTCTGACTTTATGCCTAAGTTGAGCAATGTAATGTTTTGATAAATAAGAGACTATTGAAATGAAATGGGTAGAAGCTAAGTATTTTTAAATGGTAATATTAACATATCAAAACAAAAAGAAAACAAGCCAGCAAGAAATATATTGGTATAGATTTATTTCTGTTTTATACACAGGTTTATTCTTCTGATAGATAAGTACGAAAATTTTTTAAAAGTTGTTAAAGAAACAATTATATTAGTCCTATGCCAGCCAAATGAAGTAAAAAACTAAAAAAAAAAAAAAAAAAAAAAAATAGTTTTCAATTTGAATCAACCCAACCTATCTTTTACCTCCAAAATAAAAGCAAAAGCAAAACAAGCATTAAGACTTGAATCATCAAACATTCCAGATGACAGATATTTAAAGAACTCAGTTCTTATTTTTGCTTTAGTATGAAAATAAAGGCTTTTGAAAAAAAATGCTTTCTTTTAAAAGCATTTTTGTGAAGACTGGAAGAAAACTAGGGACTAATTTCAACAAACAGAAATATTTTGTGCCTTCTAGATCACGTTCATACATATTTTTTTATTTGTTTTTTTGTAATAAGTTCAGGTGAAAAAGTGTGGAGTTGGAAGAAAGTCTGAAAGGACCCCAGGCTTCCATGGTTAGATTACTTTATACACTTCTGTAATCTCTTGGCCATTGTTTGAAATTCAACTCTGCAATTTACATTGGAAGCCTATTAACAGAAAGCAGACTGCTATCATGCTCCTGCATCGCTAGTTTTCTCTTTGTTATCCAACCCTGATTTCCCTTCTCTCTCACAGTCTTCTAAACAAAAAGAGGTAGGACTACACATGAAGGGTTCCTTTTGTCTCATATAACACTGGCCTGAGATTGTTTTTTGAGTAGGTAATCAGTAAATTGGAAATCCAGTTTGGATGGTCATGATTTCCACCTTCTGAAACATATACTAGCTGTACTTTATGGCCCAAATGGTTTCTGTCCTTCATTCTAATCATCTCAGTAACTTACATAATGAAGACACAGACGTCATCTGGTTAATTTCCAGGCCTTAGAAGTCTGCTACACTGACATTCATAAGTCATAGCTTGTATGCAGTTTGATCTTGCTCTGGCTTCAAACAGTGAGCAGCATGTTAAACATCCTGGATGCCCCACTTCTGAAGTCCAGCATGCAACACAAGTGACACCTCAGGTCTCTTCTCTGCCTTTGATTCCACCCATCTTCCTAAAAAAAAAAAAAAAAAAAAAAAAATCAGAAAATTTAGAAACAAGTGTGTGGCCCCCTTTTGGAACTAAAATTGGCTTTTTCCTACAAAATACCCTTCTATTTCTTTCTCTAAATGTTAGCATCCTCAGTGTTTATTGTGCTCAAGTGCTGTGTCCCTCCCAACTTACTTACAATCAATTAAAAAGGCAAACATTTGAAAGCAAATCCAATGTGAATGTTGGAAGGATTCCTGGTCCACTGAGATATATTGACTTAGTCTTCACAAACTCAAGGCATATATTTCAATATTTTTCTTTTCCTTTTCCCTGAGGACTCTATCTAAACTGCACATTCGCACTCAATTAAGAAAATGGGTCTATGTTCAAGTGGGAAAAGTTGAAATAAAAGGAGAATGGGATCATAGAAAGATATACTGCTCCCAACTTCACTGATTTCTGAATGACTTTAGGGTCTGGGACTGAAAAAAAAAAAGTTGTGTTTTTTTTTGTTTGTTTGTTTGTTTTTTCTGATTACAAATACATGCTCAAGAAAAAATTTTGAAAATCAAGGAATAAATAAATTTATATATAATCTCGCCACTAGAGAAAACCACTGTTAAGATACACTATAGTTCCTACATAGTGTATAATGCAGTAATTATAATTAATATAGATATGTAAGGTCAACTTGCCCCAGCTCATTTGTAGCTCAGTAGGACTTACTGCTACTGCTAGAAATAAGGAAAGTAGTCATGCTCTAGTCAAAACTTATGAGTCTGTGAGAAATAGAGCAACAAACTTTGTGTGTCACCTTTTGCGGTTTTTGTGAATAAAAGCTTGCTTCTGCATCTGGTCGGGGCTGTAGTGTCAGTCCTCACTTCAGTGGGGGCTGGTGCTTTACCCAGCTGGCCAGCTCACTCAATAAATCCTTGCTTGCTGCTTAAGACCTAATTGGAGTCAGTGGTCTTATTCTCGAGAATGTTGGTGCACAACACACAACCGATATACAATTTTGTATCAAGTTTATTTTTTTCTCTTAGTGTTTGATGATGAGCATTATCATTGCACATTCTGCAAACACAGGTAAATGGTGGCATAGAGGTACTAGCATCGATTGAGCCAAGCAAGCTAGGAACTTTCTTCCCCCGAGGAAAAGAATTTCTTACAGAAATGCAGATATTTTACCCAATTTAGATCCTCAACAGATCAGAAAATATACCATTTTCATCTCCATGTCACAAATGAGGAACTGAGTTCTGCAAGGTTTGTGTGCCCAACACCAGGGGTTTCTCGACCATGGCACATGGTATTAGAGGCAATTCAAGGAAAATAGATGCTAACTCAGGCTAAAGACAAAAGCCGAATCAAGAACCATTCCTTTCTCTCTCTCTCTCTCTCTCTCTCTCTCTCTCTCTCTCTCTCTCTCTCTCTCTTTCATTACTGGCCTCCCAGAATCCCAACTTGGATGCTATATTTAAAGTATTTATCTCCTTTATCAAAATATCAAATACTAAACTGCCAGGAAAAGTAGCTCTTTGTTGAACACAGAAAAATTATAAACTTAGTGGCCTGAAGTCAATTCTGTCTGTAACTCAGACCCTAACACCTCTCTCATATCTACCCACAATACACACGATGTGAGTTTTTCTCAAACTGTAGACTGTAGTTCCTTCACAACAGAACCACTTGTAATGGTGATTCTGACAACATTTTGGTGGTGACCAAAGAGGAAAGGGCCATTGAAGAAGGTAAAAGGGGTCAAATATATGTTGACAACAGGAGACTAAACAATGGGTGGTGAACACACAATGCAATATACAGATGTATAGAATTTTACACTTTTAACTTATCTAATGTTACTAATGAATACCACCACAATAAATTTTATTTTAGAAAGGATAGGTGTGTGAAGGTAGACCGAGAAATCTTTACATTTAAATTGATGATTTTTAAGCATGAGAACATCCGCTACACTCCATGCACACTGAGCTAGTCTCCTTATTTGTATACTGCCCACATTTCTCCAGTCCATGCTTTTCTTTTTTCACTTTGTTACTTTGATGCAGAGAATTCCTCCCTTTGCTTCCAAATGTTCATATCCTGCTCATCCTTCCGCTGAGATGCCCCCTCTGTGAATCACACTTCCCCAGAGGCCCCTCCTTGATCTGAGCTCCCACCCCCACCCCCACTCAACACACTGCTTATGGAAGGAACCAGACTCACTCTGTCTTGCTCTCCTGCTGTGTTTCAGAAGCTGTATTTGTCAGAGTAACTTTGTCACTGATTCTTTAAATTACTTATGAAGCTTAGGGCAACCCTTTTCATCTGGAGGAATTAAGGAATTTCTATTTATGATCCAGGGTCTTCGTCTGCACACAGTCAGTCAATCTCTCTGGGTACATACACATTAATTTTAGTTTTTGCCAAATTTACTAGATACCCAAATCTAGATTCTTCATGAACAAGTAATAGCTAGCATGCCACTTCTTCTCAAACACTTCTCATGGATATTGTTAGAAAATAAGAGATACAAGACTATCAATGCAACCTCGAGATAGTACCCTTCCTGTCAGTCAAACTGGGAGATGTTCTGTGGAGCAGGACACCAAGGCTATATTAAACTTTCCATGCTGGCTCTCATGGGCAGCAGGGCAACAGGTAATGGTATATGAAGGAGACTGAATGGCTTAGCAGGGGTGAGGAATTTTTTTTTTTTTTTTTTGCCACAGGCCATTTGAATATTGATAGCATCATTTCCGTGCCATTCAAAATTATCAACTTAAAATTTAGCCTGCTAAATTTGGTCAAACATTTACTTGACTCACCCCTAATGCCTTGACAGGGCCAGACCAAATGATTTCGCTGGCTTTATACAGCCCGTGGACCGGAGGTTCCCCATCCCTGGTGTAGAGCAAGAATCATAGTTCAAATTCATATAGAAGCCAGACAGATGATGGATATGCAAGTGAAGGTGTCACACTGCTCCAGTCACTCCCCCTTAGCACCAGCCTTACTTTGAGAAGACATGGTGATCTAGAGGACAGGATGCAGACCCTGTGCAAAGAGTCAAATGGATTCCAGCTGACTGGCACCATGTAAGAATGCAGGCCCAGTGTCGCCAAATAGTCAACATTTTTAAGAGAAACGATAAATTGATTTTATGGGACATACGCTGACTTTTTAAAAAAAAAAAACATTGAACATTAATTCAAATTAAAACACTGGGTAGGTTGTGTAGGACAAATACATCTACAGGCTTTTCATTTAATACAGTACAATGACAACTGTGACATAAACCAGGATCCTATAGCTCTCTCTCCCTGAATCATGAATCAGCACTTGAATGTCAGCAAGTTCAATCTAGAGAGTCTGAGGGGAAGTTAAAACTGATTTCAATAGAGTTTTTATTGTAGCCAGAAGAAAAAAAAATCTGGAAGATTCTAGAGTTGGTTATTCCAGGAGCTCTGAGGGATGGCAATGGCAGATGCTGTCCATGGGACCTGACTCCTCACCCAGAGCTTCCAAGGGGGTGAGGCAGGCTGTGGTGGTTGCTGATGGTGGCAGGATTGGTTTGTCTCTCAGTAGATCAGGGTGGGTATGTCCCTTTGTCATGGCTCACTTGTCACCAGGTGTGAGTAATTGGGGACCTGCACGCTGCCTCCAATATCATGGGAACCATGTGACACCAGGCCAGGGGGCAGCTTCTGAGGTGGCCCTGACCCCTTCCAACCTCAAGCTGTGATCTCAGGACCGTGACTATAACAGCTTTGATGATAAAATGACAGTTAACAACTACAGCACTGTTAGCATTTTATTTTTTAATTTGATTGGCATACTTATAAACATTGTTTATCAGTATAAGTGATACGCATTTACTAGCACCCTGGTTATATTTGTGGAAGGAAGTGCTTTGTGGGCCTTTTAAACCCCAGGAAACCCAACCGAAGAGAGAGAAGAAATTGGTTTCAGTTCGTTTGATGTCTGTAATTAGTGGTTATTATAGGAGTTCCTGTTCTCCTAAGGTGATCACCTCCCAGTGTCTGTGGCCACATATGCTGGCAGCTGTAATTTGCACAAGGTCAGTCAAAAATGTGCCCTAAGTAGGGGTGGAAATAAGTGATGTATATACAGAGGGCAGTTAAGTTTGTGTGTGGTGTCCATGCCTAAGGGGTTTCTCTGTCCACACATCTGACCTCCTCGTGACAAAGTTCACCTAAGTTCAGGAGTCCTTTTGAAGTAATTATTTTGAGGGCTCGTAAGCATTGTAATAGCACTCTCTATTGTTTAGAAATATGGCAGTCTTTAACTTTCTTTTTGTTTATTTATTTGTTTGTTTATTATTAACAAGAATTCAAAGTAAGCATGCAGTTTGTTTTGTATTAGAGCAAACCAGGAAATCAAGACACAATGACCATCATCCAGTCTTCATCTTCTGAGAACATCTCTATGAGGTTGGCCTGAACAGTCTCAGATTCTACCAGTTTTTGAGGTGGTCTTTATTTTAGTGTAGGCACTGCAGTTACTTTCAAGTTGTTGTTTTTCCTAAGGTAATTTTTTGAATCTTTCCAATAAAATGTTTCTCCTACTTGGCAGGAGATGCCACATGTGCTTCAGCCTCTCTCGAAAGACTGGTTCAACCTGCAGGCTGTCGGGCCCCAGCCTTTTCCTCTAGCATTCTTAGAACAGGTAACCAGGTGGAAAGGTCGTGCCACTGTGCTGCTCCATGGCCAGGCTGAGCTCCTGGAAACCCACACCCTCACCTCCTTGTTGCCCCACCCCTTGTCTTTCAGATTAGGAGCCTCAGCTCCTAATCCATTTCTAAAGGGGATGTGCTCTGCACAACATGCTGAGGAAAAAGAGCATTGAGCTAAGTTAAATGATGGAGCCAGCCATATCCCGCAGACATTCCTATGGTGAAGGGGTTGACTCTGTATTGCCCTGCCTCGTAGATCAAAGGGCAGCCATCCGAGACAAGAAACAGTGAAAGACAGCCCTGAGAATGCCAAGTAGCTGTCATGACCTGACTTGCATTTTGAGCCCTTGACTCATTCTGATATTAGCCAACCTTTGTGAAGCATCTATTTTCTTCACTGTTGCCTAGATGATTAACTAGACTAAGGACATAATTTTTAATAAAATAAAATGTGTTTTAATCACGATATTTAATAAGATAAAAACTTAATTACATGAAATAAAGTAAAATGATCTTAAACCAAAATTTATTTGATATTTTATTTTTAATCAAGTCAGAAAATTTGGCGGTGGGGGGGAGGTGGAATTTTCTTTTTTCAATGTTGTTCTCTGCAGAGCATCTAATCACCAACAGCCTTAACTAGACATCACAGGTCCAGGAAATACAGTCTGGTGTGAGTACCTGCAGCCTGCTCCTCTCACCTTTGGGAGGAGAGCCACGGGGTTTGCTGTGTAGCATGTAAAGCCCTGGCAGCAAATGAGCCAAGTGTGTTTGTTTCCTTTTTCTCAGCTGTGGGCCAGCCGCATTCTCCACAGAGGGCGGGAGAGAGGAAGCACACAGTACTCTGGACTTGATGCTGCCAGGGCTCTGAGCCCACCATCCGCTGGGGGTGAGAGGCACAGTTCAAAGCCTCTGTCTTCCTAATGGTTAACAAATGTCCTCCCTCCCAGGAGGGAGACTGAGAAACAAGGAGCAAATGTGAGAAACCGCTCCTCGCTGGCCTTGGGACTTCAGCCTCGGTGCACAGCAAAACGAGCGCCACAGAAGTTTCAATGCCAAGCGTGCTGTCCTGAGACATTGTCCAAATGCCTGGCTGCTGAGGTGAACAGTGGCCAAGTAGATTCCAGAAATCCCATGGGAACAGCATCTGTTGCTGCTGCTTCTCTGTAGCTCATTAAACCCCCCAATACATAAAAGGGGTGTGAAAAAGATAACCTTTGAACCATTAGAGTGGTGTGTTTGTCATGAGCCTGGGATAACTATTCAGACCACACGTTTTGTTTTATTTGTTTTCCCCCATAATATCTCTTTGTTGGAAAGTACTCAACTCTCTCAGAGCATTCTTTCATTGTTTCATCATATATTCTCAAACAATATGTAACGGATTCTGGCATGTGGTATGTGGAGCCGGGGATTACTAAGGTAGCTACTACTATTAGACAGTGGACCTTCAGCCCATCTGTGCTGACCACAAGCTCCCACTACTCAGACCAACAGGGTCAGCTCAACAGATTGGTCATTACGCTCGGGTTACTGGTTCTCCATAAAACTCCACAGAAGAGTGACAGGAATCTCCACGGGGGACTGGGTAGGGACACAGAATCCTGGAATCTCCACGTCCATTTTAATCCTCATTTTTGAGATTTTGTTTTTTTTCATTCTGTGAGTCACTCTTCGCAGATTGACTTCAACTCCTTACCTTGATTCTGTATTTCAACAGTTTTTACAGTAGCCCGCTCTCCTTATCTGTGGGGAATATGTTTCCAGACCCCCCAGTGGTTTCTCTTTGGCATATCCCAATTCACTAGTCTTGAGCTTTGGGGTCATTATTAGGTAAAATAAGGGTTACTTGGACACAAGCACTGTGATATTGTGGCAGTCAATCTGATAACAGAGTCGGCTACACTGGACGGAGGCATGACTCACATTTTGGGAAGAATGAAGCAGGACAGCATAAGATTACATCACAATACTCATAGTGGCACAAATTTAAAATGTTTATTTCTGGTATTTTTTTATTTCTGGAATTTTCCATTTAATGTTTTGAATTGTAGTTGACAGTGGGTAACTGAAACCTCAGAAAGAGAAACCATGGGTAGGAGGGGAGTACTACAATTATAACAATTCTGGCCAGATTTGCCTTGAGAGCAGAGAACTATGGAATGGCCATAATGACATTAAAGTTTAGGGGGTGAGGGCGAGTGTGAAACCTCTTGCAAGAGTGACATCCACCACCCAGAGTCCCAAGAAAGGAGCTGGGGGTCCCCTGAGTGGAGAGAAGGAGAATCCTTTTGTGGGACATGTGAGACCAGGAGACCCCAAGTCGCCCCTATTCCGAAATGGTGACCCGTCCAACTACCAAGATGTCTGATGAGAATTTGGTGTTTCAATAGTGTTCCTGGTAGAAAACAACACAGGGGGACACTTCCCACACTTTGACTTAGTCCACAATTGTACCTCTAGAGGGTAAAATTCTTCAAATTTCTTATCAAGCTATATCTTCTCAGTGAAAACTTCCCCCCTAATGTTGCCATTTTTTAACCTTTTCCACTCTATACCAACATCACCAAGTAGCCTCCCAGTTTACTCTTCTGCCTTTCCTTTACTTGGTATTTTATTATCAAGGTTCAATGTAGACTTTTTACATATTGTTTTATCGCCTCTCAAGGATACCAGTGGGCAGAGGTTGTCTTTATCTTTATCTTTTTCTTCTGTATTAGGTACACAGTAGATATCTAAGAAACATGAGTTGCTAGATTATTTTGTGCTCAACCTATTAATTTAGGGGGAATGGTATAGAGGGAAGCTGGTCCTTGCCACTGATCAACTAAACTCATGTGCCTGTTCAAAAACACTGGAAAGCTCTTCCCTAAGGGAGGATGCATTTATTACAGAGAGCATTTACTTAAAGATACTTGATGATTATGTTTTGTTGATTGTAGTTTGCTTAGAAACATTTACTATTCTTCAGTGATGTGTGTGTGTGTGTGTGTGTGTGTGTGTGTGTGATTGCTTCTATACTACTCAAAGAATTTCTTACCAAAGTCTTAGAATTGCTTATATATATCCTTTGAGGATTAGACCAATACAGTCATCCTCTTCATTTTATTTATGTTTAAAATTTTGTTTGCAGCAAATTTAATATGAAAATTCTGTCACTTGAAATAATAGAAAGAGCTTTCCATGGCCCGACATCCTTCCACAGGATGGCTAGGACATCTTAACAGAGGAGTCCTGTCACAATCTTTAATGTTTCTCTTTAATAAGGTGGGTGGAATCTTAAAAAATACTATGCCAAGTAACGCCTACTGAGAATTCTGAACTCATAGTTTTGCAGTCTCTCAAGTTAGGTGACTTTTTTGTTGAACACAAAATAATCTTATGTTTATTTGTTGCAAAATAAAAAAAAAATCTTTATGAAAGAAAGGTGACTGGGGACTTAGTCTGAAGCCTATAACTGAGAAAAACAAACTTTAACGTGAGTTTCATGGTCCAATTGTCTCCTCCACTACTTCAAAATATTTGCGGTCACATAGGGTTAAGATAACGGCCATTTCATTCTTCACATTTCTGGTCCAAGATAAATGAGAATGTGCCTCCCTGCTGTGCAAACATCCTTTTTATTAAGCCTGGATGAACAAGACTGTAAGCACATTTGGCTGCAGAGAAAACTAACGGAATTGGAAATGTAGACTATTAAAGCTCAGAGTCTAAGATCGGGCTCTCAACGTACAAGTAAAGAGAAAACAATAGTACAGAATAAGCTGCAGAACTGAAATGAAAATGGGTCAACATATTAGAACTGGAGTGTGACACCAACATGCTCACCTGGGGTGCCCAAATGGCTGGGGCATGTTTTGCTCATAGAGATGCATAGCCACTCATTGTTCATGAAGATATTTGACAATGAATTCCCTGGAGCCTTGTGACATATGTTATAGTCTAATATATTTTAACTTAGCTCTTAAAGTATTGTTTTATTTTATACATCCACATGGCATGCCTTCCCATTCAGAGTCTAAAAATGACTTGAGGTAAAGGACTGGGCCACCTTTATTTCCATAAAACCTTTCCCAATTCCTTGCACATAGTAGGCACCGCTAGCACGGCAGACTCTGCGGGCATTTTGCACATGTTGACGGTGCTTCCTGGCACTGTGCAGCCCAGCCCTGGCAGGCACACAGGAGTACTTGTTGATTTTATGCAACCAGGGAGGTCTGGTACAATGTAAAAACTCTTTCGTATTGCTTCCGTGGCCTGGGGAAAAGGAAAGTCCCTGAACCTTAGTTAAAAACAGTGCTGCTGCTTTGAATAAATGCCCTTTAAATTCCAAAATATTTTTTAAAAGTCATGCATGTTTCTGCTTTGGAGTGAAGTTAGTATGCATCCTCACACTAACCAAAGATATGAGTGTAGGGTTGCCAACCATTCAGACAAAGAAACAAAAGCTCGAGAGGGTGGCTCAAATTGGAAGAAGTTGTCCTTTTCATGCAGTGAAGTGTAGGTAACCAGCTTCTGCATTCCTAGGCTAGCCTCCCTGACCTAAAGATCAGCTTGGATTTAGTGAGAATGGGATTTAATGGAGATGCAATGGAATGCATACTATATCTGGGAAGAGAGAAGTTTTTGAATTGGAGAATTCAGCCCATTTTTTTTTCATCCTGACATTTTTTGAAGCTTCGGGAGTTTTATTTTATCAGTAGGAAATTAGAAGAATTCCTCTATGGATCCAAAAATTGTATAGCTCCTCTGAAATAATGCTAAGCATGTTCTTTTTCAATAGGCAGCTCATGTTAAAAAGGCAAATGGCCACCTGGAACCATGGGTTTCAGTGATAAAATCATTAATGGCCATGGCTTTCTAAGAATAAAGCAATAGGTTCAAAATAGACTTTAGAATTAGAAGAATGTGCTGTAATCTGGGGTCCACATCCAAAAGGGTTAGAGCCAAAGGGGCCATTCGGTCCCTGGACTCTTGATTGTCCACAGCGCTAATCATGTTTTCTCAGTTTGACTTCTCAGGGCTGGAAAGAAACCAGTACATTAGAGATGCTGATTGGTTTTGAGGAGAGGTTTCTGAAAAGAAAGAAATTTCTAGAAGGAAATTAAAACCTCAAACAAGACTTGACTTTCATAGGTCAGTTGTTCGGATTTGACAATATAATCCTACCTGATCATTTTTTGTCCATTGGTCTTTGTTTTCTTTGTTCCTTTCCCTCTTCCTGCTTTCACTCTCATCTTTCTTTTTTTTTATTTTTCCTTTTTGTAATATGCTTTTGTTAGAATAAGAGTTTCATCTTCAAATGCTGCATTGTCAAGAAAATGTGGGGTTTTTAGAATACAATAAGCTGATTTGCAAATGCCGAAAGCACAACAGTGCAGGACAGGCTTTGAATTGTGCTCACACCCCACGGATGTGAATGGCAGCGAGCAGGAGCTCTCTTTGTAGACGTCTGACTGTACAAGGATAGCTAATAAAATAAAGCAAGTCTCTCTGTGAGCAGTGTGATCTGTAAAGATGAGACAGAAGCCCTGCGATCTGAGGGACTATGAGATATCCCTAATGAACTCTCACTCCTTTTGCTCTGAGCTCTGGCCAGCCAGAGGACAGTGCCTACAAAGCAAAGCCATGGCGCTTGAAAGTGCGGCTTCCAGGAAGAAGAAAGACAAAAGTCTGAGGCTGGAGGGAGATTCTGAATTAGTGATAAGCTGCTGCATCTCCGATGCAGAGACTTCTTTCAGTTCCTGGGGAAAGTGTTTTATTCAACACACCATACACCTTTGTGGTGTCCTTCATTAACTTTCTTTTTTGCTAGTATAGTTATGGAAAAGAATCAAGTGAGTTTTCTATTTATTTACATGCTATGCAAACAGTTACTACAGCCTGGTGAGACAAACAGCAGGCTCATATTGGAAGAGTCTGAACATTCATTGGCCACATTCAGAGGCTGTAGAAGCTACTTACAAAAGACATGAGCTGGGGGCTGGAACAGATTATAGGTGTGAATATTATTTTGTCCTCCCATTACTCATTCTCATTTTTTCTCTCCCTCCCCACACTCCAACTTTCCCTTATTTGTGCTTCTGATTGTATTTGTTTCCCCTTTAGAGGTTCTTATACAAAGATTACATCATTAATTTATTGGATCCTTTCAGGATGAAAATGTTTAAATTGACAATTTAGATTCATGTAACAACAACGAAAAACAGCCACCACCACCATCCTAACAACAATGGAAACAGACATTATGCTGTTTTCCCCCTATTTTGATAGTTGTGTCCAAGGCATTTGAGAACAGCCTTTTCAAATGTAAATTTTCAGCATCAGGAATGATTGATTTGGAACAATCTTCTTGAAGCAGCACATTCATGCAGTCAGACGCTAGCACACAATGAGGACCCCTCTGCGCGGAGAACAACCCTGAGTGAAACCAGGGGAGAATTACTCACTGGAGATACAATACAGTGTTCTTGTTCATAGAAAGCAAGGATGTGATGGTGGAGTACTGGCAAAAATCTCAGGCACAACACACGTTTATTTTTATAGCGTGTGCGTACACACACACACACACAGAGTAATTTAGAAAATGGGTTGTTCTTTTTACAATTTTTAAAATTTTATTTTTCAATTACAGTTCACATTCAAAATTATTTTGTAATCATTTCAGGTATAACTGTCTAGTGGTTAGGCAATCATATACTTTACAAAGTAGCCCTCCAATATTTCAAGTACCATTAGGCAACATACATACTTATTATAATATCATGGGCCATATTCTTTATGCTGTAATTTACATACTGGGACTATTTTATGTCTACCAATTTGTCTTTCTTACTCACTTCACCTTCTTCACCCACTCCCTCAATGCCCTTCCCTTCTGGCAACTGTTAGTCTGTTCTCTGTATCTTTCAGTCTGTTTCTATTTTTGTTTGATCATTTATTTTGCTCAGTGGTACATATGTACAACAGAATATTACTCAACCATAAAAAAGAATGAAATCTTTCCATTTGTGACAGCATGGATGGACCTAGAGGGTATTGTGCTAAGTGAAGGAAGTCAGACAGAGAAAGATAAATACCATCTGATTTTACTTATATGTGAAATCTAAAACATAATAAATAGTTCTTAACAATTGAATATCCTGTCTAACAAAAGTTTGCCAATGCTCAATGAATTAAATACTATTGAGTTTCAATATCTAAAACTATAATAGGACTGAAAACAAGTAATCTTTCTGATGATTCTAAGGCCTGTGAAAGCTTTATAGCATTCCTGAGATGTGGGACCTGAAATATGGTCTCAGCTATTTTATCTATCTAATAAAAGAGTAATATGCAAATTAACCCTCACTCCATGACAAAGATGGCAGTGCCCATAGCGGTGGGGCAGGACGCTGGTGGCGTTACGTTGGCAACGTGAGCCCATCAGGCATTGCCTTGTTAACCCATGAGCAGCTGTCCTCCAGCAGGCAAGCACCGCCAGCAGGCAGGCCCCAGCAGCAGGGCTGCCTCCCGGTCACCTGCCACCATCCGGATCGCGAGCAGGCACCACCAGCATGCAGGCCCCAGCAGCAGGGTCAGCTCCCCGTTGCCTGCAGCCATCCGGATAGGGAGCAGGCACTCGTAGCCAGCAGGCAGCAAGCAGCAGGGTCTACTCCTTGGTCATCACGGTGATCCTTGAGCAGGAAAGCATGGCCGGCAGGCAGCACCCAGCCCTGGGCACAGCTCAAGGGAGAGAACAACATGCAGGCAAGGCCAGGAGCCTAAGGGATCAACACAGAGGGTGCCTGCTCCAAGCCTCCATGGTGTGGCTGGGGGTAGGCCCCCATCAGACACACACATACACACACACACACACACGGGCACCTACTCCAAGCCTCCTACACAACTGGGGGAAGGCCCCAGGTGGGGACACACACACACACACACACACACACAGTGCCTGCTCTGAGCCTGTGCTGCCAGACTGTGGCCATCAGTAGGACATCCACTCAGGGGTCCTGGACTGTTAGAGGGGGCAGGCTGGGCTGAGGGACACCCCCACCCCCAGTGCACAAATTTCATGCACCAGGCCTCTAGTCTAAAGATAAAAATTGCAATAAAGGCCTAGCAAGACAGGCAATCAAGGCAGCTTGGCTTCTTCAGCTGGGCAAGCCCCTTAACCCTTTCCTGCACAGTGGGATGGTGTTGGAGTAATCTGTTCATCAGTCATCCAGGGGCTGCTGGTCAGCCCTGACATTCCCGTGTGTGTGTGTGTGTGTGTGTGTGTGTGTGTGTTTAAAGCTTTTGACAGTTTAAATAATACTGGCCTTCGGATGACCATTTGTTTTGTAAAATGCCTCTGAATTTTACTTTATCTCAAACCTTTTCTCATGTTGAACCAGAGTCATGGTTTTGGCAAGGGTACCGCGGTGGTGAAATACCTTCTCATCTGGCCACATCAGGAGGTAGACGATATGAATATGATTTATAGCTGAAATGTTAGCATGGGTCACTTGATTAAAGTAGTGTCTTTTTCTTTCTCTACTATAAATTTATAATTTTTACCTTTCCATGTTATCTTCTTAGGAAGTATCAGGAGGTCCAGACCAAACTTAAGGTGAGAAGAATTAAGCTCCACCTACTAGAGCTTTTGTTTTATTTCATTTTTGGAACATTTTTGGAATTATTTTCTTAGGGAGATTTGTTCCTTTCTCGTATTTATGCATATATTCAAAAGTGTTTTTATATCTGTATGAACTCATATATATATACACATACATACAAGAGTGAGCAAACGTAGGTTAATAATAAAAAACAATACAACAATTAATAAATGAATAATAAATCAAGAATAAACTCTGTGGTTGGCTTACAACTGTAAACCAACTTTTACCCATCCCTGCATATTTATACTTTGGGTTATAATCTATTACTACATTATTTTTTTGCTCAAATCGCTCCAGCTTTGGCCATTGGGGAAACAGTATCACTCATATGATTGCAGCAAACTCTAATGGCATCTTTTGTAGCATGTTTTCAGTAATTATACTAATTGAAGCTGAGTGGAAAGAAATGTAGAGGAAATTTCTATGAAAGAAACTCCTATCAGAGTGCAGCCAGAAGGCTATGCAAATGGGTGCAGATTGGTGGTGGGTGGCATTTCATGGTGATGGTTAGGTTCATTAATGAAGGCAATGAAAGTGTGAAATGTTAGGCAGTGGAGAGTGGATTCTGCTTGGCTGCATCTCATCATTTTGGAAAGAGGCTTTGTGTCAATTGGTTATAAGTCTGTGTTTTAGACTATGCTGCTTTGAAAGACATCTGCCTAAATGGGTCAGAAATATAAACACAAAGTGTATAATGTACATTTTCATTTCACTTTTACTCATGTATAATGTACATTTTACTCATTTTAGTGTAGTGAGAATTAATAATATTTTGATTATTGGGACAATGAGGACACTAAACTGTAACTGACAGTTCTACCTATGAACCATTAAGTATAGGAAGCTAATCAAGTGTAGAGGACAGGTCTTGTAGACAATATCAACACTTTGGTTATTATAAGACAGAAAAAGGAAGAGATACAGATAGTTGGGTGTTTATTGACAGTAAAAATTATATTAAATGTTCCCGTGGGAGATGGAAGTGAGTTACCTAAATCAGCTCAATTTCCATGCAAGCTATTATATAACATTAAATTTCATATGTACTAGATACACAAAAAATATAAAATCAGTCCATATAGAATATAAACCTCTTCTCATTCTCACCTCTATTTCACTGTCCCTTGCTATTTTTGAAAGCATTCATACAGCCATGATTTGAATACCACTAGAAAGTTTTTTAAAATGTCAACACTCATAAAAATAACTAACAATAGAGGTAGTCAAGAACAATGTGTGCACTATTTCTGTGCTATTTTAGAACACCAAAACATTCCTGCCCCAAATAAATTTACCCTCTACCTGGAAAGCCCTAATGTTACAGGTACCTCTCCCTCCACTTCTCCTTCTCACTCTAATTGCCTGGACCTAATTCATTATTCAGAATGACAACCAGCCCTCACTTTCTCAAAAAGTATTTCCTGGCTTGCTCTTAAATAGATGACTCCTCTTATTCTCTCTTAAAACACTCTGTTCTTGACGGTAGTGGCATTTTCCACAATTTTTCAAACTTGTATAATATTATCCTCCCGTGCTGGATCATAATCTCCTTGAGGGCAAGAACCTTGCCTAGCCCAGGGCCTGGTTCCATATATTTATTGGTAAATACATAGTTGTGTGAATGAGACAACACTTAAGCAAGGGATGCTTTTTGGTGTATTAAAATAGTCTTGTTTGACTATTGAGAACAAACCTGAGATACTTTGTTGGAGAAAATATTGATAAACTTTGTTAGTACTAATAAGACTACATACAATATGTAACTTTTATAAGATGTTTGATAATTTATAAGTAATTTTCTATATACAAATTCAATCTGCCCCGATTTCTCTGACACATTTCTTTATTTCCCTGCAGAGGAAAGTGAATGAGATTCTTAGAGGTCAAATGAGTTAGCAGAACAACAAAATCCCTGGGAGAACAGTGAGGAACAGTGCACTGCCTTCTGCTTTAAGAGTTAGCCAGCCTTACAGGGCAGCTGCCATCTTGCTGATGTGACTTGGGAATGACCAGGCATCGTGGTGCCACCCCAAAGCATGTAGGGCTGTTGTTTATTTTTTCTAGTCTGTTGTTTTACTTAGCTTTATTCTTAAAGTCAGAGATACATGGCACAAGCTCATGCTAGTGGTCCTCAGAAGCAAAAGTTTCTCTAAGATGTTTAATCACTCTTGCTTCTGTGTTTCCAAAATATGTTGTCATTATTGCCATTAGAAATTAATATACTATATCACAGCCATATGTTTACATGTATAGTGGGTTTCACAAACTTACTCCTATAAGAAATAGTATTTTTCTTTCCTTTAAATTTACCTAAGCACCTTCTCACACAGTCATTATAAAGTTCTGTTCCACTCTTTAGTGGAAAATCCTCCTTGCCCATTGCTGTGTAGAGGTCTCAGCATTTGATATCCCTCAGATGATATGAAATAGATTCTCTGGACACTGTTTACTCCTGATCTGCTTAATGTCCCAATCACATGGCAGCTGCAGGTAGAAGACCTCTGTTACTCTCATGCTGAGGGGACCCTGGGAGCCTCACGTAGGTACAGGATACAACTATTTGCTATGGGATCCACTTACTGGAATGTTTCCAAGAAAAGAATAAGATAACCACCCCCTCTGGAGAACTTTCACCCCACGCACACACTTCCTTCCAGCTGAGGAGACTTTCTTCCTCTTTCTCTCATTTTCTCAGAGGAACAACCCCTCTGAATTTCCCCTCTGGGACACATACAAATTCCCTTCCATGAGTATAAGTATTTACAATAGGCAAAAAATGTTGACATTTGCTTCTTCTATGTTCTGCCCTGGAAAATCCCCAAAGCAATGAAGTAATGAAGAATTATTAAGCTGTATGAGATAAGGGAAGAGCAAAACATGCCAGAAGGACAAGCACACACTATTTTAAACATAAGATCTCACTATAGATGTCTTTTCCACAGACCCATGTGAGCATTTTGATAGTAGTAAATATGACTTTCAATTTTGATGTTACCTTGCACAGCATAGTCTCTAACACAGAATGTGCTTACATGTTGTGAAGGACAAAAATTGAAAAAAAGAAAGATATAAGGAAGAGAAGGGTAAAGAAAGGGAAGAATAGAGGGTGAGAAGGAGGGAAGAAAGAAAAAAAAGTCAGGAAGGAAAGGGAGAAAAATATCTATAATAATAAAAGCATAAAATGGTAATTAGGCGGGATGTCCTTCTGGATGACCTTCTGAACAAAGCCAGGGTTGCAAGGGAAGCCTGGGTCCCAGGTGCCAGAGGCAAGCTGGTGCCAACAGGCAGGGGAAGGAAGGCCTACTCTTGCACGAATTTTGTGCATCGGGCCTCTAGTGTAATTATACATATCAATGCCAAAAGCATGGATTAGACAAAGAAAATATGCCAAGTATGCTGCTAAATACTTCTGGTAATATAAAATGCAACAGCTCCTTGGACGCTCATGAATTAGAAGATGAGACATGTGGAGAGATATATATGTGACTAAGTAGCAGATGCTGAGGGACCGTCTACAAGATACCAGGTATTTGCCATGTGCGTATCCTCTAAAAGAGGCCATTCTGAGGCACACATTGGCCAACATGACTCCCAACCACCAATCTGAAATAAAAGGATGGGGGACACCTGGCCCAAAGGCATTTATCCAGAAAACTCAGATGTAGCCTTTCGTGAAAAGATGAGCTGAGCCCATCAGATCCTATCTCAGGAGTGAAGCAGCTAGCAGTGGGTGTAAAGTCTGGGCAGTTCTCATGGTTCAGGTAGAAACTGAAGTTCTAAAGAGCAGAAATTAAAAGGAAGTAGAGGCTCTGTCATAGACAAAAATAAAAATGAGCGCATTGCCTTAGCTGGTTTGACTCAGTGGATAGAGCATTGCTCTGTGGACTGAGGGGTCCCAGGTTTGATTCCAGGCAAGGGCACATCCCTGGGTTGTGGGCTCGATTCCCAGTAGGAGCCGTGCAGGAGGCAGCCAATCAATGATGTTTCTATCTCTCTCTCCATCTCCCCTTCTCTCTGAAATCAATAAACATATTAAAAAAATAAAATAAACAAAATGAGTACATGAAGAATAAGGAAGTATTTCCACAGAGAATGGAGAGAAAAGCAAACATTACACCAGGTGCAGGAATTGTTTTGAGACAGATGAGAGATTTGGACAGAGAGGAAATGTGGCTCAGGATAATGAAAGAACTTTTAGATCTAGAGTTGCCTCGTCTTGTGACTGTTTTCCAGTTCTGGCACATATGTGTTCTTATTCTCAACTCCCTTTCATATTAAGGGAACTTGAGTGGGGTCCTCATTCCTTCAACTAAAACAAGAGCAAGTAAAGAGCAAAGGGAGTCAAGTCAAGCAGTTTCCTGCCACATCCGCAGAAACAAAAGCAGCAACACTCCTTAGCCAGGGGCCCTCAGCTCTGGTTGACCCTCAGGGTTACTTGTGCATCTTTAAAATACACATTAGGGGACTCCTGATAAAGCGAATATGTTAGGAAAACAAGCCAATTGGGTTATAATTAGTATGTTCCCCATGTGACACTGATGTCTGGAAATACTGATGAGGTTCAGATCATCAGACTTACGGTGAAGATGACATCCACTTTTTTACAATATCACATAACATGGGCAAAGCCAAAAGAAGACTGCAGTAGCTACATAAGTATGCATGAAGGCAGCCCTGAATATCATTAGACTATAAAATTTCTCTTGTAAAAAAAATTTTAATGCACATTTTTTATTGATTTCAAGAGAGAAATGGAGAAGGAGAGAGAGAGAGAAACATCAATGATGAGAGAGAATCATTGATCAGCTGCCTTCTACACACCCCCCATTGGAGATTGAGCCCACAACCCAGGCATGTGCCCTGACCTGGAATCAAACCGTTATCTCCTGGTTCATAGGTCGACACTCAACCACTGAGCCACGCCAGCCAGGCCCTTTTTTTAAAATTCTTATTTTGTGTACTTGAAACACTTATAGTCCTAGACTCTTCCTTCCAAGTTAAAAGGAATATCATGATGTGAACTGTTTTAATGTTAATATGTGATTAGGTATCTATACTGCCCAACTTATGAGCCACTATTATTTTTAATTATCTGTTTTATTCAATATCCCCTTCTCTCCTCTGCCTTTTTTATTTATTGATCATCTACTATATTCTAGGAATTGAACTTGCAATCTAGCTTGGGGGAAAGAGGATGCACATACATATGTAATGCAAGTCAAAATAATAGGTGATGTGGGTCATGAGAATGATACCAACTTCTAATACTTAATTGTACTGAAGTTGCAAAGTAATGTCCTGTGAAAAGGCTGATTTCAGGATTTCTTAATTTGTTTACATGGTTCTCAATTTGTAATTTTTTTCTTTAAGTCCTCTCCTCTTTCCTAAACTGCTGCATTCTGATTTCTGCTCTGGTCTGGTAAGAGATGGGAAATAGTCCTCACTCTAAGATACTTTCCAAATGCTTGCCATCAAAATATTTAACTACAGTCAGCAGAATAGAATAACGAAGAACCATACAATGCACTTACTTAGCTTTAAGGCATCCAGTCCAAAAGGAAGACATAGGTGAAAATATACTTAGGTGATATACGATATCCCTGGCAACAAGTAATAGTCATATCAAATCCTGATTCAATTTGGTAAATATCATCTGACTGCTGGGAAATCACGAGACATATTGTAGCAACAGAGCACCATGTCTCCTACAATAACCTTTTTATTTATTTAATCCAGCTCATTAATAAAGATCTCCTTTTCGTTTTCCTAATGTACAACGACTCCAAAACCACAGGCTCACATTTTGACAGCTAATTTTGCAGGATATAATTTTCCTGCTTAACCCAAGAGGAAAAAGAGATGGATGATTGAGATTAATCATTTGTAAAATTATAATTCTGTCACAGATAATAATTTGCAAGATCTTTCCCGTTTCTGAAATCCCCAGAATGCACCATAGATTGTCACACTTTGTAACAGAAAGTGTAACACATTAGGGGACTCCTAATAAAGCAAATCTGCTAGAAAAACAAACCAATTGCCTTATAATTGGCATGTTCCCCACGTGACTATTCTCCTGTGAAGAAACATTGCGCCTTGGGTAAAGAAGGACTTAAAAAAATATTATTCAAGTGGGGTTATCTCTGTCTCTTATTACTGTTTGAGCCGTAATGAATGGATTTCTTTCCCTCATATAAGCTTGTTAGAATTTACAATTGTGTGCCCAGAAGGTGATTGAGCCCTTGTAGAAAAGTAAGCAAATTCAGAAAATTTTAATTGTTTTCAATAACAAAGACTAACAGAATGGACCTGTAAAGTTTTGAGAATGGCTGCATGCCTCCAGGATGGCCAGGGCTCACTGTTGTACTGGCTGTTGTACTCACTGTTGTACAGAATTCTCTGTAAACATTGCTTTGTTTTCCAAATCCATTTTATAGACATTTAATATTGCTCCAACAACAAAGGCAAAGAAACTTCAAGGACTTTATGTGAGGTTGACAGACACTGCTTAGACTGTGCAGGAAGTGATGAAAGAGGGGCAGGGCTCTCTGTAGTTTCTTGGCCCACATTGAGCTAAATTGATTAGGGCAGATGTTAATGAGATCAGGGTCATGGGTGCAAAGCCTGTGTGAGCCAGCTTTACCCTGTTCACACCTGCAGATTACACTCAAATCCCACCCATGCCGGCAATGCATGCTTGAAGGGGTTCTGACCACTGAAAATTTAGATGGGTTAGAACACTCCCACCCCGAATTCTTGCTAAAAAGTAGCACCCAAAGGCCTCCTCTCCCAAGAATTGACCACTTCTCACCGACTCTGCAGCCCCCACTTTGATTTGAGCCACCACTATCTCTTGCCAAGACTCTTGGAATACTTCCAACTCTTCTCCCGGCTACATTGTTTGGAGTTCAGATCATTCTCAAGGAAGCATCAGAGTGATCCTGTGAAAATAAAAGTCATAACATGCCATCCTCAGCTCACAAACCTCTATTAGCCTTCCATCCAACTCAAGAGCTGAAGTCCTTGCAATGGCCAGTCAGGCCTTAGACAATTTGCAACCCACATCCAATCCCCTATTTTCCTCAGTGAAAGCTCCTTCCTGCCACTTCCTCTGCAATGTCTGATATAGGCTTCACAATAAGCTTAGGTGCTCACAACAAATAGGGGAGAAATTGTTTGAAGATTCTGTATTTTGAGAGAGCAACTGAAGAAAGGTGGGGCAAGACCTGGCCTCTTTTTTAAAAATTAGAAGAAGGAGGAAAATGCATAAATGGATGCCCATATGTTTTGTTTCCCTGACAGCACTAAAAGCAAAACACAATTTAGTATCTCAAGAATCTTGGCAAATACAAATGTTTGCACTGCTCATAAGTAGTCTTTTGATTGCCTCAAAGAAAGAAATCACTTTCTTGAACATTTTGTAAAATCTTCCCAGTTCTAAGGAGACATTGGTATAAAGCACAACATGCTTTGAAGCAGTGATAATTTAAGGAGGTTTGCTTTGATCCTCAATGCTCAAGGTCAGCTCAGAGAGAAAAGAAATGTGGAGGACCAGAATTAGGAGCCCTAGAATTTGGGAAGAGAATTATGCAATCTTTCTTGAGAGTGTAGTAGCAATCTTAATGAAGGAGGTCACATTATAGAATTCATTCTAACAGCTGTTACAAAAAAATAATGATTTATATCTATGTTTCTACAATGTGTGACTTGAGCATATTGTACATGAAACATTCACTTAAGAAAACATAATGAGCAAATCTATGAGGTAGATACTGCTCTAGGTGCTGGTGGTAAATCAATGAACCAAACAGAAATTAGCACTATCTCATGGACCTTCTATTCTAGTAGGAGGAGACTAATAAAACACATAATAAATAAATATTTTCTATACTGTGTTACAAGCTGGCAACTGCTATGGACTAAAGGAAAAGTGGACTTGAACAACAGAAATCAAGACTGCTGGGGATAGAGGTTGCCTTGGGGATGGAGTATGTAGCTATGTTATACATATTATAGTATAACAAGTACATTACATTTTTAGGTAAATGGCTTCCCTAGACATAGCTGTCAATTATCTAGTATGTCTGAAACCAGCTTTTTAAAAAAAAATCCTTATTTAATTTTATTATTTATTTAGTCTATAATATGCTGCCTCTTTAGGTAATGGAACAGAATCTCTTTGATCAGAAAATTTCTTTAGTCATACTTAATACAGTCCTTTGAAATCATAGCTCCACCCCAAGCACTTAGGGCCAGGCCTACATCTATAGGCATGCCTGCAGAAGAAGCAAGCAATGAATGGAGAGGTGCCATGCTCTATTGACACCTGGAAATTATCAGCTCAGTCTCTATCACCATGTACTTTATTTGCTTTTTTGAAGATAACAAAAATGACAAGAAAGTAGAATGAGCAAATATTATATGGCAATGTTTGATCAGGTTTGGTATTTCAAAAAGAGTATCTAAGGCCCTAACTGGTGTGGCTCAGTTGGTTGAGCATTATCCTGTGCCTTGAAGGGTCACTGATTCTGAAGGCTCACTGGTTCAATTCCCTGTCAGGACACATACCAGGTTTTAGGTTCAATCCCCAGTCAGGGTGCATATGGGAGGCAACTAATAAATGTTTCTTTCTCTCTCTCTCCCTTCCTCTCTCTTAAAAATCAATAAAAACATATTTTACTTCAAACCACAAAAAGGGTCTCTAGGATTTCTCATT
Source organism: Murina feae (assembly GCA_004026665.1). Classification (NCBI taxonomy): domain Eukaryota; kingdom Metazoa; phylum Chordata; class Mammalia; order Chiroptera; family Vespertilionidae; genus Murina; species Murina feae. Next base: position 5,527 of record PVJC01005986.1, on the reverse strand, counting down.
TACTCTGAATGTCTACAATATTTCTTGGTAGAGAGTGTTGTAACCACCCTTAGAAACTTTGTATTTTTTAGATTGTTTAAAATATGGGGTGAAGCCCTGGTTTGTTTGGCTCCCTGTTTAGAGTCTCAGCCTGCAGACTGAAGGGTCCTGGGTTCGATTCCAGTCAGGGGCACAAGCCTGGGTTGCAGGCTTGATCCCCACTGGAGGGCCTGCAGAAGGCAGCCAATCAATGACTCTCTCTCATCATTGATGCTTCTATCTCTCTCCCTCTCCATTCCCTTCTGAAATTAATAAAAATATATTTAAAAATAAAATATGGCAGTGAAAATAAAAAGAAATAAGTAAAGCAAACAAAAAATAAAAGAGAGATCAGCACCTACTAGAATGCTTGCAGGTTCACTGTCTTTCTTAATAAGAAATGTAGTACAAGAACAATACACTCAAAACAAGTCAATTAGCCATGACTTATTGGTGGTAAGTGAATATGTGGCAAAAGTCCAAGGACAATTTATTTTCTGATTCGGGCTAATGTCTCACATCATTTCCATTTTTAGTTTAAGGAAGAGGACATTAAAAAAAATGCCTGGTGTGTGGTTCAGAGTCGGATCTTTTAAGATATGCAAAAATGAAGTAAGCATCCCCTTCTGATTGTTTTTCTGTAGTCACTGGTCTTTGAAGGTGTCTCCTTGTTAGAACTGATACCGAATTTTTGGACTGGAACTTGGATTCTTCCTCCACTGGAATCGAAGAATGAATCCACGGACAGAAGTGGTATAGCAAAGGTGGAGATTTATTGAAGAACAAGTACAGACTCCCATGTGGGGAAGGGGAAGAGTCCCACAGGACTGATTCCCATGTAGGGAGGAGGAAGAGTCCCACTGAGTTCTTTTTCCCCATAGCTTATAAAGGCTGCAGTTCCTGTATCTTGATATCCCCTCTGGTCAATATTTCTTTCCCTTTGAATTGGTTACTATTGTGATTCCTGAGGCCCTCTTCCCTCATAATCTTTCCATTTCTCCGGGCTTTCTTCTTTCCCATCTGAATGAAGGGCTTCCTTCTCTTTATTTTGTAAATATAAATCTTTCCTGGCTACTTCCAGTTCCCCTGTCTTATGTAAATATACCTATTGCTGCTTCCTTGTGTTATGGAATGGTACCTTCTCCCAATCTGCAGCCCCGTGCTTTTCCATGGACCCCAGTTCTAAAACACCCTAAGCCTGCCCGTGTTACCTCAAAATTCCTGCTTCAGAATGATATGAAATATTCCTTTATCTTTACAATCAGTAATCTTCCTTAACATCTGGATTCTTGGACATCTGTCTGAGACCACTCACTACTGACAAGACCACCAGGCCACCCCCACCTCAAACATTCATGTGGCCACCCTGTGCCGACTAAACTGATAACCTGAGCTAGACACTCATCCTGGGCTGGTGAGGCACCAGATAAGGGGTCTACTGGAAAAATTAACAACCTCTATTATTGTTATCTACATATTCTTGTTTAAAATTTCTGAATGTCTGTGCTTCTAAGTTGGCAAATGAGGCTATGCCAACATAATCAGAACAACTGATGAAAAACTGGAAAATTCAATCAGCTAGAGGTGTTTTGTCTACACAATCTCTAATGTCAAGCTTGATGAATTATTTTCATTGTGTTGATCCTTTCCTTTTGTAATAATTATATGTCCAATTATATAAGATAATGTACAAATAATTTTTGTGGGAAATATATATAATATATTAAAGCAGAGAAGTAAAAAATATTAATTCAGAATTTTTGTACTATTAGTATGTTTTTTATAACTCTTACAAGTCTTTTAAAAATTCCTCATTTATATGTATGTGTGTTTACATGTTTTTACCTTCTATTTTGTAATTTGTTTCTCTTACCAAAAAATAATCATGATTACCTTTTTAAATTGTTAATTATTAATTTTAGAATGGTTTTAAATTATTGAGGGTCATTATAATTTTCTTTAACCAGCCTGCTGATGAACAAGTAAAGTGTTTTTTAAAATCTTTATTGTTGAAAGCATTACATATGTCCCCCTTTTGCCCTCATTGACCCCTTCTAGCCTACCTCTGTCCCCTGCCCCAGGCCTTCACCACCCTATTGTCTGTGTCCATGTGTTATGCATAGATGCACACACGTTCTCTGGTTGATCTCTTCCCACCCACCCACCCATCCCCACTTTCCTTCTGAGATTTCATAGTCTGTTCCATTTCTCTGGATCTATTTGTTTCATCAATTTATTTTGTTCATTAGATTCCACATAAGCGTGAGCTCATGTGATACTTGTCTTTCTCTGACTGGCTTATTTTGCTTAGCATAATAGTCTCCAGGTCCCTCTATGCTATCTCAAAGGGTGAGAGATCCTTCTTATTTACTGCTGCATAGTATTAATTGGTATAACTATACCACAGCTTTTTATCCACTCATCTACTGATGGGCGCTAGGGCTGTTTCCAGATCTTAACTATTATAATTGTGTTGCTATAAACATAGGGGTGCATATATTCTTTCTGACTGGTGTTTTGGGTTTTCTAAGATATATTCCTAAAAATCGATGGATATATATATATATATATATATATATATATATATATATATATATATATATTCTTAGAAGTGGAATCACTGGGTCAAATGGCAGTTTCATATTTAAATTTTGAGGAAACTCCATACTGTTTTCCAAATGGCAGCACCAGTCTGTACTCCCACCAGTGGTGAACTAGGGTTCAGTTTTCCCCACATGCTCACTTGTCATTTGTTGATTTATTGATGTTAGCCATTCTGACAGGTATGAGGTGATACTTCCTTGTCATTTGATTTGCATCTCTCTGATTAAAGTGTTTCTAATTTGAAGAGTTATAAATACCTAAAGTACTGATGAATAATTCTGTACGTAAATTTTGTACATACATCCAATTATTATTATGGATTTCAATCTGAATAAATTTTGCTTTAATAATATTGATGAAATTGATTAGTAATTACATTGAAGAACCCAGGTAAAATCTACTAAACAATTGCTTTTATTCTTTTAGTCTAGTGGGACACAAAAAACAACTAGCAGAATAATACTATCTTAAAATTCTGTACTTATATATTCAATGATGTGCTTTTACATGCACAAGATAATTTTAATAACAATGCTTACATCTCACCCATGTGCTTGCTAGAAGTAAAGGAAGAGGGCCAATACTTTCTGGTTCTGGGCTGCTCTTTGCATGAGCTAACTCATTTTGGTGGGATTTAAACAGGTGTCTCAGACTTATCTACACTAATAAAAGAGAAACATGCAAATTGTTGTCACTCCACTACACCCAAGCCATGCCCACCAGCCAATCAGAGCAACTATATGCAAATTAACCCAACCAAGATGGCAGCCGGCAGCCATGGAGCTGGAGCAAGCAGGAGGCTTGGTTGCCTCGTCGATGAAGGAAGCCAAGCTTCCCACCTGCCCTGGCCAGGTGTGGCCTCTGCTCAAGGCAACACAGTTGCAATTATAGAAGATAAATAAGTCCAAGATACCTGCTTCCAGCCAGCCTTGCTGGGAGCTTGGGTCCTTGGGGGCCATGGCCAGCCTGCAAACAGTCATCAGCCCCTCAGCCAGGCTGGCCAGGCACCCCAGCAGGACCCCCACCCTGATCTGGGACAACCTTCAGGGCAAACCATCTGGCACCTACCCATGCACCAGGCCTCTATTCTATATAATAAAAGGGTAATATGCAAATTGGCCCTAAAAGCAGAATGATTGGGAATGACTGGTCACTATGACACACACTGACCACAAGGGGTCAGATGCTCAATGCAGGAGCTGCCCGTTGGTGGTCAGTGTGCTCCCATAGGGGGAGCTCTGCTCAGTCACAAACCAGGCTGCTAGCTGCCAGTACAGCAGTGGTGGTGGGAGCCTTTTCCGCCTCCTCAGCAATGCTAAGGATGTCCGACTGCAGCTTAGGCCTGCTCCCCGCTGGCAAGTGGACATTCCCCAAGGGCTCCTGGGCTGCCAGAGGGATATCTGACTGCCAGCTTAGGCCTGGTTCTCTGGGGAGCAGGCCTAAGCCAACATGTGGACAGTCCCGAGGGGTCCCAGATTACGAGAGAGCACAGGCTGAACTGAGGGACCCTCCCGCAACCCCCAAGTGCACAAATTTTTATTCACTGGGCCTCTAGTGTATATAATACTAAGCATCTATTATAGCAAAACAACCAGAGTGACTGGTCATTATGATGTGCACTGACCACCAAGGGTCAGATGCTCAATGCAGGAGTTGGCCCTCCCCAGGGGTCAGTGCACTCCCACAGGGGGAGCACTGCTCAGCCAGAAGCCAGACTCATAGCTGGCAAGTGAAGCAGTGGTTGTGGGAGCCTCTCCTGCCTCTGCTGCAGCACTAAGGAGAAGTGAGTTGAGTGGTAAGGAGCAGCAGGCAGGCAGGCAGTAAGAACTGAGGGGTCCTGGATTGTGAGAGGGTGCAGGCCAGGCTGAGGAACTACCCCCTGCCCCAGTGCAAGAATTTTGTGCACTGGGCCTCTAATTCACTGTAATGGTATTACTCCGTAATGTTTGAAGCTCTGACTTCTACTAAATGTGCATCTAAAAGAATATGTGTCACTAATTCAGGGAATCTCCCTGAAAGGTCTTATTTTTGAAGTTAACTACTTCTAAAGGGGAAGCATAGACATTAGTTGGATGCACCTTTTATCAGATTACTGCAAAGGAATTAGAATTTGTGTTTGGCCTAATCAGCTATGCACCTTTGGACTCCATATCAGCCATAATGCATGTCTCACAGCCTCTTGACCATATCAGCCAAATTAAGAGGAACTTCTCAGGGCACTGACCTTAACAAGGGTTCCTAGCATGGAGCTTTCAAAAAATCTCTATAGTTCCATCTGAGCTGAGTTTCTAGAATAGCATCCATTTGGGAACAGTTTTTCAAGATGTCTTTTGAGTCTTTAGTTGAAATATAACTCAGAGGGATACCAAGTCCAAGGCCTTCGGTCAATCTTTTTCTAATTTTATTCCCATAATCCTATTATTTCTGATAAAGGCTATTACTTCCCCAGGCTAAAATTACAACATACCTTCTCTAGAATCATTATCCTCATTAACAAAAATAAAATGCTAATTATAATTGTTCATATATATCTTAAAGCAGCTCTCAATAAATTATATTTAAAAAGAGTAAAAATAAAGTTTGTAAAACAATGTGTAATAGTACACAAAAAGTTCCTATTATCATGACAGAATATTCATTGGTATTTTGAATGCTGAAAAAGGCAAAGCAATTGATTTTTATACTACACATCTGGGTTATTTAGACTATTGAATGGAGAAAGATAGGTCCAATATCTTGAGCCCTTTGGAAGCCAAGAAATGTGAAGCATGTAAAGTAGAAAGTTAGTTCAAGTTTCTTTTTAAGTTTCTGCATACCTCTAAATGTCTCATTAGTAATTAAAGTATACCTTAATTACCCTGAAGCCACCCAAGTGAAACAAATCTTGGCAACCTTGTCCACCTCC
>PVJC01005985.1:0-56736 GCA_004026665.1 Murina feae | reverse complement strand
GTCCCAGCAAGGCTGGCTGGACACAGGTTCTGGAGTTTTTTCTCCTATAATTGATACTGTTCCTTGAAGGCCTGGGGTCATCTTCTATAATTGATACACTGTTCCTTTAAGGCGGCCTTCTAACTAACTGAAGCCTCCTCTGCTTCACCTCGCAGCATCTATAATGAAACAATTGTTGCTTTTACTGGTTAGGCCCGGGCTGCTCTTTCCTTCAGCTCCGGAGGATTCTATGATTGTTACAATGTTTCAAAACTGCTAGAGGCAGTTTAATCCGAGCTGAGCTGAGGGGCGAAGCTTCACTTTCGCTCCTGCCGCAATGGAAAGGGCTGTTTACTCAGGTCCGGGAGTGGCGGCCGCCATGTTGGCTGGGCTAATTTGCATACAGCCGCTCTGATTGGCTGGTGGGCGTGGCTTACCCTGTCTCGGAGAAACGGTTAATTTTAATATTTCGCTTTTATTAGTTTAGACTAGGGGCCCAGTGCACAAAAATTTGTGCACTGGGAGGGGGGGGGTCCCTCAGGCCAGCCTGTGCCCTCTCACAGTCTGGGACCCCTTGGGGAATGTCCACCTGCTGGCATGCCTGGCCAGCCTGGGTGAGGGGCTGATGGCTGTTTGCAGGCTGGCCAACCCCCCCCCCCAGTGGGGACCCTCACCCCATGGGGCCAGCCTGGCTGAGGGCTGGTTTCAGACTGCCTAAAGCCCAGTAAGGGTTTGGGTCCCTACTGGGGTGAGTGGCCAGCCTGGGTGAGGGGCTGGGTGAGGCAGCTGGTGGCCACCTCCAGGGTCCCAATGGCTGTCTCCGCCTCCTCCACAGGCTGAGCCCAGCCGGCCATGCTGGTCGCCTGCTCCTGGTCCCATTGCTGGCTCCACCTCCTCCTCAGCCTGAGCCCAGCTGACCATGCTGGTCACTGCCTCTGGGTCCGATCGCTGGCTCCGCCCCCTCCTCAGCCTGAGCCCAGCCGCCTGCCGCTGCCTGTGCCGCACCTGCCTCCATCTTGGCTAGGTTAATTTGCATGCAGCTGCTCTGATTGGCTGATGGGCGTGGCTTACTGGTGGGCGTGGCTTAAATGTCTCGGAGAAATGTTTAATTTCCATATTACTCTTTTATTAGATTAGATATATGGGCATCATGCTTTCTTACATTTTTGAGGAAAAAAGAATTTGTTCCCATATTTGCATCTTACTAAAGAGGAGTAACAAATGTATTCTTTTTATTAAAAAATCATTAATTTTGAATCTTTAAAATAAGCATCAACTTATGAAGTGCTCTGTGATTATATTTGACCATTTGTGAAGAAGCATGATGATTTTGGAATCAGCCCTCTGATGCATAGGAAATGCCCCTGAAGTGCATTGCAGAGGAGCCCAAGATCGACACACTAAGGCCACACCTCAAGTCTGGTGTATGGCCACAGCTTATGCTTCCTAAATGCTATTTCCAGTTACATCTTCATTACATTACACAGGATTTTGGCCAGGAAGATGTTCATAAATCTGTTGTTTTATGTGGTTACATTTTTAGTAAATTATTAGCAAAGAATATTGGGTGCTCTACATATTGTAAATAAAAAACATACAGTGTTCTGTCAAATTGTCCATTAAATTTGAACAATTTATATGCATTTATTGTTTCCATAAATAAAAAAAAGAACTGTCTGAGGATATTTACAAACTCTCACCATTGTCTGATGGTAAAGTAAACAAGTGCCGGCAGCTGACAGCTGAGTTAGGCAATGAGTTTCCCAAATTAACAAACAACTTTTGCAGAAAAACAGCAACGGTTCAATAAGTTTCATCTATTATTATGGTGGCTCCACATGATAAAATAAAGACACTTGGCAACCACAAAAATTTTCTCAACTCCTCGATTCATAAGAATACAAGTGAATACCTCCTTATAAATGCCAACCAGAACCCTCTTTTTACATTCCAAACTTCTAAATAAAATACACAAACATCATGATGCTCAATCACTGAATTGCTCTGTTTAATTAGGGGTAAGGATGGGCATCCTGGTTTTTCTACAACTTTAGGAAGAAATACTTTGCTCTTTTGCTATTATATAAATACTAGAGGCCTAGTGCACAGATTCGTGCATATTGAAAGGAAATTAATTAGACAGTGGCCAGCAGGGTGGGACTGGGTGAGACGGGCTGGACATGCCCTGGAGCCAAGCTCCCACAGTCTCTCCCTGGCCAGCTGCACCTGGGCTGGTGCCTGGGCTCAAAGGGCATCTGCAGAGTGAGCAGGGCCCCTCCAGCAGGTGGGGTCCCTTCACCTGGCCTGTGGGGATGGGGCCAAAACCAGCTCTCTGACATCCCCCGAGGGGTCCTGGAGTGCGAGAGGGCACTCTGCAAAGTTGCTAGGCAGGTGTGTTGAGCATCAGCCCCCTGGCGATCATTGCACATCACAGCTATCAGCCAGTCAGCTGGTCACTTAATTTAGCCTTTTATATATATACTAGTAGCCCGTTGCAGGAAGATTCCTGCAAGAATAGGGCTTCCTGAGCCAGAGCGAACCAGAGGAGGGAGCGAAGCCTGGCTCGGCTCTTGTATCTGCCGCCTCAACTCCCATCTCTGCTGCCTCGGCTCCACTCTTCAGCCCCCCCTTCTTCCTCCTTTCTTCACTGTCTCTGCTGCCTCAGCTCCGTTCCCTTCTCCACCACTTGGCTCCCTTCTACACTGTCTTTAGTCTTCGCTCTCCTATGTATGCATATTAACTGCAATCTTTGATGGGTTAATTTGCATACAGTTGCTCTGATTGGCTGGTGGGCATGGCTTAGGTGTCTCAGTGATGGTTAATTTGCATATTACTCTTTTATTAGAGTAGATAGATAGTTTTTTTGTATATATACACGTTTTTTATAAATGCCTTTAGGCAGCTCTAGGAAATATTTTAAAATTCTTAGAGTGCTGAGAGTTTTGTTAAAAATGATTCATTAAATTTGTGAAACATTTTATCTGCATCTATTGAGATGATTGTATGTTGTTTTTTAAGGGTAGAAATGTGGTATTTTACAATGATAAATTTTTCAAATACATACCAAACTTATATTGATTTAATAAAACCATTTGGTCATGATTTATTGTTTATTATATTATTACTATAATTTTTTCTGATATTGGACAAAAATTTTTGAATTAATGCCATCAGTATATTTTTCTCTACTTTTATATTTTTATAATATTCCTGGTTTTGATAACACTGGTTCCATAAAACTAGTTGTGGGATATTATCTCACCCTAATTTTTGCAAAAGAATATTATGTAATCTCTATTATTTATTCTTTATACATTTGATAGAATTCATTAGGAAAAAACATCTTTACTTAGAGTGTTTTTAATTGAAAATATTTTAATACAGTTTCATTTTCTTTAATAAATACAGGGTTATTCAGGTGATTTATTTCTTTATTAAGATAACTGGTGGTTTGTGTCTCACAAGGAATCTATCCAACTTAACAAGTCATCTTTGTATTGGCATCCTTACGTGTTTAGCACCATTCTTCTAATTGTTTTTAATTGTCTTTCAGGGTTTCAAGCATATTTAAGGCAGTAAAAGTCTTTGTCCAACAAGTCCAGTGTCTGGGCTTCTTCAGGGATGGTTTCTTATAAGTAAGCCATACTTTTCCTCTCTCTGCTTTATAACTTTTTTGGAGAATTTTACATGTTGAATATTGCAATGTGGAACTTCTAGAAATAAGATGCTCCCTTCTCCCCGGATATAGTTGTTGCTTGTTGAGGGCTGTAGTCATCTATGTATATAGTGACTTCTCCAAATGATTCTGCAAGGACTACGTTCTCGGCTGTATCTCCATCATGTCTATGTTCATCAGTGACCTCACAGACATTTCTGTGAGTGCCTGAATCCAATAAATAAGGGGGGTAGTCTTTTTTCTCTCCAAATTATTTCTATAGAATCGTCCAATGCTGATCTCTCAATAAACTTACAGTGAGATCAGAAACACATCCGGATTTTTGAAGGACCAGGTCCGATTGCCCACATACCATCATCTCTACTGCCACCTGCCATGGGGAAGGGGCAGGGCACTGTGGACACTATGTGAAATGCCAAGATTCCCTGAAATTCACTTGCTTCTTTTTAAATCAAGTTCTCTCTTGGACACTCTAAGTGTTGGCTAGGCTCCAGAGCTTCCAAATGGTCAAATATAACAGTTCTTGTCAGCTCACTAGTAGTTGTTTCAAAGGTGGAATTTATTTCTAGAACTTCCTACTGTGCCATCTTCATGATCACTTGTTGATTTTTATAAAAAATTATAAATTACTTTAGAAAATATTTATTATTATTATTATTATTTAAATGCATTTGAATTGATTTCAGAGAGGAAGGGAGAGGGAGACAGAAACATCAATGATGAGAGAGAATCATGGATTGTCTGCCTCCTGCATGCCCCCTACTTGAGATCGAGACCGCAACCTGGCCGTGTGGCCTGATCCAAGTAGGAATTGAATTGTGACCTCCTGGGTCATAGGTTGAGGCTAAACCACTGAGCCACAATAGCTGGGCTTATTATTATTTTTTAAATCTTCACCTGAGGATATTTTTGTTGATTTTAAAGAAAGAGGAAGGGAGAGAGAGACACACATACATCAGTTGCCTCCTAACACACCTGACTGGTTGTGAACTCGCATCCTGGGTACACTGCCTTGATAGGAAACTGAATCCACAACCTTTTTGGTGTTTGAGACAATGCTCATCCAAGTCAGCCACTCAGCTAGGCTCGTTATGTCTTTTGATAAAATCCTAAATAAGCACATTTATTTATGTTTTCTAAAATCAAACTAGTTTTCTTATCCATCTAACTCTTTGAAACTCATATGTATCTCACAGTTTCTTGTTCCCATCTCTGATTTTATCATGAAAATAAAACTAATTTAAAACTAGAAATGCCATTTTGATATGTTTGACCTATTCTTACATTTCTGTTTTATCTACTAATTTCTATTACTATTCAATGGCATGAAGTACAAACTGATAAAATAACTTTAAAAGTCACTGTTGGATAATGAATAAAATGTAAATTACTAAGAAGTTTCACATAGAAACATACAAATAGATAGAAGAACTGATTGTTAATTCCTGATGCAAGAAATAGTAATTAAATCAATTTAAGTACCTGAAAAATGCTTTCTAAAATAGTAATGAGATTGAAAATATTAGCATCTTACCAAACGGTAGAATGCCAGATGGTAGATTGCCCATGTTGGCCTTCCTGACAAGTATAAGCTTATCCCTGGATTGAGCATCCTCAGAAAATGAATGTTGCTGTGCGTTCATTTGTCAGTGTGTGGTGTCTGCGAAAGAGCTTTTCTTCCTGAAGTCAGTGATTCTATGTCTTTTCATAATTAGATCATGCATCAGTAGGAGGTTAAGCTCAAAAGCAGCAATTTCAGAGAAAATATTTTTTAAAAATTGGAAGTTCTGCCAGTGAAGAGAAATACAGATTTTGTAAGAAAAAAAATGCTGAAGCATATACAACAATCACATCAACTCTACCTTCTTCGGTTCATGAATTTGATCTTAGTATAATTCACCAAGTAAAATTTTAATTTAAAACTTAATGCAAGTGTAAGAGTATGAAATATACCACTTTACGTGTCTTACCACCTGAAAGTGCTTTACTATAAGTAGCATCTTCAAGTTGAAAATATTCCTGGAATGTATATCTGATAAATATGTTATCTACTTCCCAGTATATGATCTATGACCAAAAAGACACGAATGATTTCATATGACGTAAATTAGCATTAACAGTTGACAAGGACTTTGGATTCCACAACTGTTAGTGTTAGACTGGACTCGTAAATTATTGTGATTTGTTACAACGTGTGTCGTGAAATGTTCTTTTGAGAAAACTGCATAACCAGGATCAGTTATCAACAATCATGACTCCCGACCTGCACATTTACCATAAACACATTTAACCATCTTATTACACAGAGTCTTGGACCTGATTTCAGATTATCCGAAGTATTGGGTAAAAGAGCTTTATCAACACTAGCATGGGACTTATCTTGTTCTGTCCTACAACTATTTTACTTAGAGAGGAAGTGTGGAACTTGGCACCACATGGCATGGACTATGGTAAAATATTCTGACTTGAGGTTGTATGGTAAGAGGTGAAAGGTAGTCTCTGCTTTTCCAAACTCCCACTGTTCATGAGAGGTGGTTATTTTAGAGAACTACAGAGAGGCCAAATCCTAAAAGGTGACTTTTTTTTTTACTAGGACAGTATTGGTTAATAGAATATTTAAAATTGCAATTGAGGTAAAATTTCAGGCCTTTCATAGTTTTTGAAGTCTCCTGATAAAATGGCCTACCTTCCCTTTCAGCCTGAATAACACCCCAAGGGCTGACCAAAAAATAAACATTCTATATTAAGCATTAAATTTCTTGCTTAATAATCAGAACTAAGAACCAAGACCACCTGCTTTAACCTGATTACTATTTGATCCAAAATATTTTTATTCACATACTTCTATAAACCAGTTACTTTTATTGTGTCAGCAATTTTCTAAAATTAAATTTTCAAGAATGACAGTTCACATTAGCCTTCTACTAGTACACTAGTTCCCTCAACTGAGCAAAACATATGCTTATTAAGTGACTTCTTACTTATTTAAATTTGCTTTAGGCTCCTCCAACCTGGAATTTATACAATTTGCCCAAATGAGATCAGATCATGCAGTGAAACACCCACTAAGCCATGAAAAGCTAGTTCCTAAATCTCCATAAATTTTTCACATTAACTTTATGCTGAGACAATATTGGATTCTGTCAAGCCTGGATGGTGTGGCTCAGTGGTTGAGCATTGACCAATGAACAAGAAGGTCACTGTTAGATTCCAGGTCAGGGCACATGCCCAGGCTGTGGGTTTAATCCCCAGTGTAGGGAATGCAGGCAGCAGCCAATAAGTGATTCTCTCTCATCATTGATATTTCTATCTATTCTTCTCCCTTCTTCTCTGAAATCAATAAAAATATATTTTCAAAAAAGACTGTCAAGTTGATTATCTGCTTTCAAGAGGCAAAAACTTGGTTCAGTTTGATTCATCGGCTTATTATACTATGTGAGTGTGTATATGTGTGTGTGTGTTGGAGTTTTGGGATTAACAGAGTGTAATAGTTACTTAAGATAGCTACCCTGCTACTAACCTTCAAAACTATTCTATGAGGTACTTTTCTAATCTTTTAGGCTTCCTGTATCTATTTTGCCAAAATTGTTAGTATCCATATTTTTAATTGTCTAAAATATTTCTAACTAAAATTAAATTTATCTGAATCATTCCCAGTGTGTTACATGTAAATCCATATTACTGTAGACTTTAACTACAAACTAAACAATGTGAAGGAGATAATGAATTACTAGGTGATTGTGTCAAGTGATTATTGGGCATCGTATATAAAATAAGTAAACAAATAAATACTCCAAGAGATTTTTTTGTGTCCATTAAGCTAATCTTAGACAACTATGAAGTTTAAAAATTATTGAACAAACTACTTCTAGAAAAAAATTCTTTGCCCATTGCCTGAGTGTTCTTTGATTTACATGTATTAACTATAAGATAATCATCTCCAAATTCAAGGAAAATGTAGCTGCAGAATTCTACCTTTCCTTCCATTTAACTTGGGGCATAATAATAATAATAAAACTATAACACTCAACAATAAAGAAGTACATGATTTAATATTATATACTTTGAATTACCAGCTCCATATTTTTCAAAGTTGTCACATTGCATGAAATCTACCTGGCAATTTATCGTTTTTGAAGTTAGTGGTTGGAGAAGAATGGCTTCATTATTTCACCAACGTGCAAGGAAATGCAAAGCCTCTCCATGTAAATTCTGAGGCCGTGTTTTTCTTGAAAAGAATCAGGCTTGCTTTTAGATAAATAATGTGGTCACAGCTCTCTCTAAGTGTGCTGAGCAATGATTAAAGGCTGTGGCAGAAAATGGCTTTGACTAATACAGAAAATGTGCAAATACAATTTGAAAGATAGTAACTTGCAGTAGGGAATATATCTACTGCCTTTCAGCTAAGAAGACTTTAAAGAAACATTCAAATATTTGATATAAAATTGAAATTTGTTGATCCTCAGTTTAATATACACTTAATAGTTATTATAAAAATGACATTATTTTGATGGAGGGAAAAAAGGTAGTTAAAAGGCCTTCAATAATCTCATCAATTTGTTAAATAACACAATTATGTCATCCCCAGTCTAAAGCTTGTTTAATAATAATCATGACAGGAATAAAATGCAGTTAGCCGCAGAGTCAAGGGAGGCAACCAAGCTAAGCAGGAAATGCAGTTATCTGTCAATATTCTCACTGAATATCCAGACTTTTAACTAGAATCTTCTTAACATAACGGTGTCTGTCTTTCTATAGGAACACAGTATACTATTTTTAGTCAGGGAAAACATGGCATTCTCTGGTGGTAAATATATCAACCCGGTTTTATACACTGCAAGTTCCTATGTGAAATCATGTATCAGGTATTAAGTAATACATGTTAACATACCAGGCAATCTGGGAAGGAGCGAACCCAATAATCCATGAAGCAAGCATGGTGACAGTCGGTGTGAAACGCCCTATCAGCTGAGAGCCTAACCCTAACCCTAACCCAAGTGGAAAGACTAGTTCCCTGTCATGGAGCCCGAGGACTTGGACAGAATTACGGACTGATGTGCTGTGAATACTCAGATGGAGCACGGACCCAGCACAGCAGCACACGCCTGAGAAGGCAGGTGGGTAGCCTGTAGGTAGAAGGGCTGAAGATCAGGGGTGATGAGATTACTGCAGAACATATAGCTGGGGTCCAGTAATAGGGAAAGGCAGGCATCTGGGAACAGGCAGCTTTAATTACATCTTCAGGAAGGAAGTGATATGGTAAAGTTTATGAAGAGAAAAAATCTATTTTCCTGGTGGTTTCAGATACTTGGCCTAAGAACATGTTCTCAGGGAGCATGTTGAACAGTGGCGGAGCTGTGAAGATGTCCCACCCCAGGGATGCCTAAAGGAAAAGCATCATTCACTCTCCTCCAAAAGGATTACAAGGAAAGATGAGAGGAAGGAAATACAGGAAGAAAGGATGCCAATATCTCTGAAGTTTAATAATTCACCAATGAACTAATTGGGACAACTGGAGAATAAAACCAAGTCAGGCAGGAAATACATGAAACTTATTTTAAAATAAGATAATCTTGGAACAATAGCAAGATCTATAAGGGGGATGGTTTTTAGGTTGTTGAAACGAACAATAAGAAGCAAGTACCACAGAAGAAGAGGAGATGCAAGTTTGGGTACATGGGCACCACTGGGGGAGCATGTAGCTGAACGCTTCCTAGGATGTCCTGGAAAGAAACGTTTGTTAAGACTAAAACTTTGAATAGCAGTTACAGGAAAAGACAGAGAAGAATGGTCAAAACAGTGTAAGAAAAGTGAAGAATCTGTCAACATAGATGTTTAAAAGTCGTGATGTAACAGACTTCCCTTTACAGCAACTTGAAAGTGAGCTTAAAAGTGAGCAACTGCTCTTGGCCATGTGGTCTTTAATCCTCAGAGCACATGCAGAAGAGGAAGAGAGAGGTGGCTTGCTATTGATTTTTAAATTATTGCAAACCCAAAAGCAGAAGTCCCAGTCAACCCTCCAACATCTGCAACCCCCAAAAAAGAAAATCTTAATTCAGGTTACACCCGCCTCCTCTATACTTAGAGACCATTGTACTGTCTCAGGCTGTGGATGAGAACTGGGTACCTCTCTGAAACTGTTTCTTCAAGTGTGTAGAGTGTCTGGTAAGTCTAACTCTGACTCATAGTGCATTGTGTATATTTTGTATACCTCCCCCTCCCACCAACACACACATTAAGCAAAGAATCAAAGGAAAAGCACAGTTGCCATTTGGGACGATGTGGACTATGGAACCCTGAACAGTCACCCGAAAGCAATGGCAGCAAAACAGTCTCAGCGACGACCAGGAAGACCATGCCCTTGCCTGTCACATGGGCGGGATTGGCTCGCCTGCATTTTAATCTCAGGCAAACAGCTTGCAGCATCTTTGCTTAATACCTTCTGGGTGGAAACTAATTTTCCTGTTGATTAGGTAGGAAGCTTGTACCACTATTTAAAGGGACAGAAATGAAGTGTTATTTCTTTTTCACTTTAGCAGTCACTTAATTCTTAGGCATATGATTACAGCCCTTTCAACTAAAACAGTAATAGAGAGCCATGAATATCTATTTCCTTCAATGGGAATAAAAGAAAGAAAGAAAAAGATGCCTGAAATTGTATTTATGAAAGGGTGCAGGATTGGAGATCAGACCCCGGAATGCTGTTGAGCAGCCGATGGGCTGCTGTTCTGGGTGTTGCTTTCTCTCCCTCTAACCTGCAGGGCTCCAGGACACACACCTGCCCAGCCCCGGCCGGTTAAGCACCAAATGCTCCCTCGCTTGTGCCAAGTACCCTCCAGTGCCTTTCAGCATAATTCTTTTACCGCTTATTAAAGCTAAACGATGAATGTTTATAAAAGAATTATAAAAGGAAAACGCCACACCATGCACCCTATCATGTAAAATAAAGAGCGACACCCCCAAATTCATTTTTATGTCATTGCACCTTTTCATAAAACAAAACAAAAACAACAACCTCTATAGACTGGCGAAGAAAAATTTATATTGGTCAAATCCTTCCCACATGGGTCATCTCTTTCATATTTCCACCAGCCTACAGCCTTCTCCAAAATATGATAACCTCCTTCACTTTAAAGACTGTTTCTCAGGGCCTTTTTAAAAATTCAATATGAAAACCAAACTTCTGGTTATGTAGTATATGCTAAACATATATTTTCATATTTCATTTTATTTAAAGGTGGATATTCATAATATTTAAAAGAGAGAGGATCCTGTTTTTATAGTCGAACTTCAATCAATGTTACCTGAGAAACTGACTGAATAATTAACTGAATGAAGCTCTGGAAATTTGACTTTGATATTTATTTGTTTATTTTTTTCTTCAATAAGTCTTTCCTAAAAATACTGTGTTGTAAATATCCACACTGACATCATCAGTGCAGGAACAGGAAGTCTGCCACTTTTAGGGGAAAACTGCTACCATCTTCAACTATTTAAAATCAACTCATTAACTCAAACTCAACTGTTCCTCTGGTTCATTTACTGGAGTGTCGATGTCATAGGACCTCTATTCAAGGTAAAGATTACAATAATTTGTTTCTATTTAAAACTTATGAATTCTTTATCTCTGGAATTTTTCATTTAATATTTTCAGAGTGTGGTTGACCATAGGCATAAATATAATCCTATCTAATAAAGAGGGAATATGCTAATTGACCCTCACACTGTTGCAAAAATGGTGGCACCACATCCAATAAGGAGGGAATATGCTAAATGACTGTCATGCCCTCAAAGATGGCGGCACCCAGAGCCTCAAGATGACCAGCAGGGGAGGGCAGTTATGGGCAATCAGGTCTGCAGGGGAGGGCAGTTAGAGGTGACCTGCCAGCAGGGGAGGGTAGTTGGAGGTGATTGGGCTGGCAGAGGAGCAGTTAGGCATCAACCAGGCTGGCAGGGGAGTGGGTAGGGGGTGATCAGGCTGGTAGGCAGAAGTGGTTAGGGGCAATCAGGCAGGCGAGTGGTTGGGAGCCAGCAGTCCCAGATTGTGAAAAGGATGTCTGCCTGCCAGTTTAGGACTGGGGGATTGGACCTAAACCAGCAGTCGGCCACCCCCTGAGGGATCCTAGATTGGAGAGGGTGCAGGCTGGGCTGAGGGACCCCCCCCTCCAAGTGCATGAATTTCATGCACCAGGCCTCTAGTAATTTATATTTGCATAATTTAATATGTTGTCTAGTCCAGACTATTACGAAGGATGCCATTGTGAGATCTAAGACACTGTGTCCCTCAGGAGTGAAGGTGTGAAAGGGATGCTCACTACACCTCTGAACTGTGCATAGGCCTTGAAAGTATCACTGCTCCAACAGCTGACCCTCATGAGCAAGTGGTACAAACCATCAAATGGGACATGGAAATAAACCTTTTAGAAAAACAAATGTGGGGGGTGCAAACAAGGTGCATGCACGTGTGTCTTCTTCAAACTTTCCTGTTGAGGAACGTGCTCTACAGTGAATGGAGCAAAGGGCGTCGACTCAGACACATTGTGATGCAGGCCTCTCCGTCTCTAGGGACAACTTACAGCCATGCCCTTCTCAGTCATAAATATAATAAAGTAAATATCTATGTTACCATGTAATGCACATGTTTCAAATATTATCAACAATTAATAACCTATAATAAGAAATTATATTCATACTAGGGGCCTGGTGCATGAAATTCATGCACTGGGGCAGGGGTGGTCCCTCAGCCTAGCCTGCTCCCTCTCACAGACTGGGAGCCCTCAGGGGATGTCCTACTGATGCTAAGTGGGCCCAAGCCACAGTCTGGACTCCCTCCATGGGAGACAACCTGGCTGATCAGGGGAAGGTGCCAGCCCCATCACCCTGCTGATGCAACACCACAGCCACCAAGGTGTTTTCATCAACAGGACTCCAGTCCCTTCACCATGAAAAAAAGACAACTTTCTTTAGACATTTTCAAGACATGTCTTTCATAGAATATGACATTTCTTTTTTTTTTTTTATCCTCATCTGAGGATATGTTTCCATTGATTTTTAGAGAATGTGGAAGAGAGAGGAAAAGACAGAGAGAAACATCAATGTGAGAGGGACACTTAGATTGGTTGCCTTCTACATTAGTCCTGACCTGGGCCCCGGCCATGAAGGAACCTGCAACCTAGGTATATGCCCTTGATCAGAATCAACCTGGACCCTGCGTTGGGCAGGCTGAGGCTCTATCCACTGAACTAAACTGACTAGGGCAGAATATGAAATTTCTTACCAGTCCAGCAGCAGACCTTTGTTTTTTCCTCCAAGAGTGATGTGGGAAAACCCTAGAATACCTTTTTGGATTCTTGTCACCCAAGTTACCAAGAACATTACCAGTGGCAAACAAAGAGCTTAGCCAATGAGCTGTCAGAAAAGGTGTTTCCTCTGCAGCTCATCCACAGAGGCAGAACTGCTGGCAAGCCTAGGCTGGCACACCCCCTGTCTCTGGGCCTGCTCAAGCCTCCAATGCAGCTTGGGCAGGGCCTCCCAGATCTGCTCAAGCCTCTGCCTGAGGCTTGGGCAAGATCACCCCCTCTCCCCTCCACAAGCCTCTACCATGGCTTGGGCAGGGACCCCCCCCCCCAGCTCTGATCAAGCCTCTGCTGTGTCTTGGGCAGAGCCCCCAGGCTACAATCAAGCCTCTGCTGCCCCCCCACCACAGTGCCAAGGCCAGTAGCCCAGGAGTGGCCCTGGGGTTTTCTGGGATGGAGGCTGCTCATGGCCTATGCTGGGGCCTGCAGGCTCTGAGCTGCCTGGGTCCCTAGGATGTTCCTGGGACCTAGACCTCTGGGCACCTGTGTATGCAAATTAATCTGCCATCTTTGTCAAGTTAATTTGCATACCCAATCCTTATTGCCTGGTGGGTGTGGCTTGTGGGCATAGCAGAGGTATGGTCAATTTGCATATTTCTCTTTTATTAGATAGGATACCTCAAATAACCTGAAAAACTATTGAGTATCTATATAGCAAGCTAGAGCCTTAATCTACTTTAATGATGCATCAGAGGAAAAGCACACTTCACCTGGATATTAGAGATGGAAGTAACTGAACTTGTTCATAATTAGTGGCCTGATGCATTAAATTCATGCACATTAAAAGGGAATTAATTAAAGGAAATATTTCAATGTTGCTATTTGCCCTTTCTCTATAATAGAAGTGTCAGAGATGAAATAAACTTAGTAAAATGTATATGAAACTTCCTCCTGTCAGAGTTTGAGGCATGCCATGGGACCCAGAGTCAAGTCTCCACTCACCCATGTTCACCTTGAAATCATGCAAGACCCAGATCTGGCCAGTCCCACCCCCATTGGGCAAGATCCAGACCTGGCTGGCCCCACCCTTATCAAGCCCCACCAGGCAGGGACTCAACCTCAGGTCCCCCAGCCTGGTGCCAGTTAGGGGGCACAGCCTCAGGTCTCCCATCAAGCCCAGGGGGTGCAGCCTCAGGTCTCCCAGCCTGGTACTGGGTGGGGGGATCAGCCTTAGGTCCCTGGCACACTCTCATGTCCTCTGGCCCAGTGCTGGGGTGGGGGGCATGGCCTGATGTCCCCTGTCAAGCCCCACCAGGAAGGGGTCACAGCCTCAGGTCCCCCACCCTGGCCTGGTGCCACACAGCCTCAGGTCCCTGCTGGTCATTCATTACAGCTTGTTACGGGAACTTCACCTCTGCTGTGGGCACAGCCATCTTGTGACGACATGATGGAGTGAGGGTCAATTTGCATATTATCTCTTTATTATACAGAACTAGAGGCCCCATTGCAGGAACTCAGCCATTGCAGCCCCGGCTTCGTCTGTTCATTTTGCTGTTTGGTTTAATTAGCATATTAGCTCTTTATTATATAGGATTAACAGAGCCAGTTGTCATAAGTTTGGCAAGAATGTTCCCTGTCATGGATATATATGCCAGGAATAGTCATTTCTACTGTGGGACAGAGAGCAGGGTCAGTAAGTGGATCAAAGAAGACCAACACTTATCCCAACTCCATGCTAGGGAAACAGAAGCCAGTACAGAATAATAAGATGACAGAAAAGACAAGAGAGGAATTAATAAATACAAAGAATTGGAGTGAAAATAAATTGTAATTTTATAATAGAAGAAAACAGGTTAACAGAATCATGACTGACTACAGATTAAACAAGTAATAAAATTCCAAATTGAGAAATAAAACTTTAGGTCTATAACGTGTGCACTTATATAAATACATTAGAAGGCAAGAAGAAAATGGAAAAAAAATATTTGAGAGAGTGTATTAATTACAAAAGTAACAATCTAACTGACATCAGACTTCACAACAGGGACATTGAAATAAAGAAAGAAAATAAATAATATGACAAAATTGTGAAGTAAAACTTATTTGGATCTAGAATTTTATATCTACCTCAATGATCACATGTGTCCCATAGGCTTTAGTGGTTTGTACCACGATTTCTTTGTACAATAGTGTCCTCATTGGTAAAATAAACAAAGAAACAAAGCACATGTATATCCACAGTAATTTAACATGTCCTCATGATTTGACTAGTCATATTGGGAAAGAAATTAGATATTCTATAAGGTCACAGATTCTAATTGGGTAGAATACGTTCCACTGGCGCCGAGAGATTTATGACCTATCCTTCTCCACTTTCCTTTTTTGCCCCAAGCTGACCTGCATGGATTTCATTAACAAGTCTCTGGTGTCCTCTGACTTCTAAGTAGGTCCAGTTAAAAGTGAGACTCATACACAATAGATTGAAAAGGTTTCAGTGATATTTTTGAATTCATTAATTAAAGTGAAAGTCAATGAGGATGTCCTACAGGGTGATACAATGTAGGTGATCTTTTCCACCAGACAGAGATAATTTTATCTCTACCAGACAAAAACCAGCAACTTCACATGGAAGTTCAAAAAGTCCCAGCCTGTGATTAATAATACATAGCCAGGTCAGAGACTAATCTGCAATCTTAGAGAAAGAAATAGTTCTTTGAAGGGCTTGTTAAATAATACCCCTCTATGATATTTAAAACACCAACAGCCATTCTCCTGCTTTGTTCTTATGCTTTGAATATTTTTCTTTTAAAAAAATATATTTTTATTGATTTTAGAAAGGAAGGGATAGGGAGAAAGAAATAGAATCATCAACAATGAGAGAGAATCATTGATTGGCTGCCTCCTGCACACCCCACACTGGAGATCCAGCCTGCAGCTTGGGCATGTGCCCTGACCAGGAATGGAACCCATAACTTCCTGGTCCAGAGGTGGATGTTCAACAACTGAGCCATGCCAGCCAGGACTGAACAATTTTTCTTAAGAGAAAGATCAGGAAGGAGATTGAAATAAATGAAGGAAAATTAAAGATGAAAGTGAGAGGGAAGTCACAGCATTTAT
Source organism: Murina feae (assembly GCA_004026665.1). Taxonomy (NCBI): domain Eukaryota; kingdom Metazoa; phylum Chordata; class Mammalia; order Chiroptera; family Vespertilionidae; genus Murina; species Murina feae. Next base: position 40,668 of record PVJC01005985.1, on the reverse strand, counting down.
CTTGTTCTTCCTGTGGGGTCCCCATGGGCTGACTTTATGAACGGAATGATTGGTTCACCACAGTGGCCTTCCCTGTAGAGGTCTCTCCAGTTTCAGACAATTTCTCCTCTGTCCTGCCAGGTATAGGGGTGAGGATGGACAGAAACCACCAGCTCTGGGTGGTCTTTCTCTCGGGTCCCCTGAGGTCACACCTCTATAAGTGGTCCCTGTCAATAAAAGACCATCTAAATAACTTGCATCCAACAATAAACTCTCATCTAATATTCTACATTGAGGGTGCTGTCTTCTGTTGGGACCCTGACTGATACATCCATCCTTTTTCCTGAAAGGATGGCGAAGAAATACACACAAGGGAGTAACAATACTAATGTGCCTCTTGGGAGCAGAAGGCGGCCCTGATTTTCTGTAATTTGTACCACCCATAAAGTGAAAAGAACCTAATCAAATTAATGAAAAATAAATAGGAGATTAAGCTAAAATAAAAACAAGTATTTATGTTTGGGATAAAATAGTGCCAACAAACGAACTAATGGAAACAGAACTTGTTTAAGGCGCAATTTATAAAATCGGGAACATGTTCATCCTTTATGAAGGAAATATGCTTTTCTCTTTGGTAAATTGCCTCGCTGAACTGATTTATTAGGCTCAGATTAAATGTCCAATTTGCATTGCATATTTCTCTAGGCTGTTATTCCTCACCTCACCTCCTCCTCCTCCCACGAGTTTCTGACGCTCTGAGATAAGAGACCTTGAATGTGCTGTGTAGTAGGTTTTACCTATGCCTGAGTTGGTTTTAAGGATGGTAAAACATTATTTTAGCTAACTGCGTGAAATCATAAAACAATGACTAGAGTGAAAACTAATGAGTAAGTGATGGCTCCTGCACTCTAGCTTGTCAAGTACATGAAATACATTACAGCGTTGTCTGTATCCCCCTTCCCATGGTGTGGCTTTTTTGCTCAGCACCATAAAATAACTCAGTGTCGATTTTATGTTGGAACTTCCTATATTTAAAACGAAGTGTTCTCAAGATGATCTTAACTTAAATACCACAAAGAGTTGTTTTGTTGTGTACATTATGTGCTTTTAAGTCTTCAAATATATATGCAACCATTTTAATGAAAGCATATTTTTTATTATGTGGAAAACCCTGTACTCCCTAATTATAATGAAGGGCCACAGTTGGAAAAACATACATTTAATAGAGTTTCAGAAAATATTCTCTGTCCTCTTTAGCAGTGGGCACATTATTTTATTTGCTAAAACGTGAGCAATCTCTGAAAAAAATGGGAAGGGTTATTTTTCTGAGAAATAATTGACTCTATCCATAGGTAAGCCATTTAGTCCAACATGCCAGAGACCCAATTCAAGAACGCTTCCAAAACTTAGAAATTCATTTTGTCTTTCTCTTTCCCTCGAGCTGGGCCCCTCCGAGTGGGCTCATGGCACCGATGTGTGTCTGTTGGATGGAACACACAGCCCCCAGGGATGCAAACTTGTTGAAATGCACTGTCCCTGGGTGTTGGCCGATGGCCACATACGGATGTGCTTTTGCGTGGATTTTACCTCCTTCAGTGGTCAATCACACAATTCAGTCTTGCAGCTTCTCAATTCTTGATGGGATAGAAATTCCCCATTAGATAATTTTCTCTGTGGCTTACGAGCATCTGCAAGACACAGATAATTCTCAAACTATTTACTGTAGCAAGTCTCTTGGTGAGTACAGAGCCCCCTGACAGCCTTTTATCTGAGGATTATTGTAACTCTGTCTAACTAGGAAGCACTTCTAAGATAAACTCTGGTACGTGTCCATTCAAAACTTCCCTACGGCCCTGGAATTAACCAGAAAGGCAAAATATTTCTATTATAAACTATGTTATTATTAAAAGTAACTGTTCCAAGGATCAAAATAGCCCACAGTGGAAGAAGTGTTTTTAAGTGACTCTTTCAATAGGAGGAAAGATCCTGTCTACAAATGTGCTTCCTTTGGTTTCCACACCTAGTGTAGAATGCCCTTTCCTGAGTTAGAAGTGCAAAAAAAAAAAAATAATAATAATCTTCTCATCCAGTTGCAACACTTTTCACCTCCACTCATATCCAACTTCCCATGCAGTCCTGAACCCTAACATGGTAAAACAAGAGTTGCTGCCATGTCAATGCAGTATTTATATAATCATCCTATAGAATAAAAGGCTAATATGCAAATTGTCCCCTCAACCAGGAGTTTCACCAGGGGGAGGGGCTGGCTGGCCCCTCCCCCCAGCTGGTCCAGCCTGATTGGCCCTGATCAGGGTGGGCTGGCCAGACACACCTGTGCACGAATTTATGCACTGAGGCTCTAGTCTAATATAATAAAAGAGTAATATGCTAATGGGGTCACTCTGCTACACTCCAAGCCATGCTCATCAGCCAATCAGATTGACTATATGCAAATTAACCCAACCAAGATAGTGGTCAGCAGCCACAGAGCTTGAGCAAACAGGAGGCTTGGTTGTCCTGGCCATGGAGAAAGCTGCCTGCCTGGGCTGGCTGTGGCCTCCGCTCAAGGCAACAAAGTTTCAATTATAGAAGATAAATAAACCCCAGATGCCTGCTTCCAGCCAGCCTCACTGGGAGCTTGGCCAGCCTGTAAACAGCCATCTGCCTCTCACCCAGGTTGGTCCCACCCTCATGGGGTGAGGATCCCTGCTTGAGGGATTGGCCAGTCTGAATAATGGCACTCAGCCCCTCACCCAGGCTGGCCAGGAAACCCAGGAGAGACTTCTATCCTGAAGATGGTGTGGCCAGTCTGAAAATGGCTCTCAGCCCCTCACCCAGGCTGGCCAGGCACCCAAGCGGGACCCCCACCCTGATCTGGGACATGCTTCAGTGCAAACCAGCTGGCCCCCATCCATTCACCAGGCCTCTATCCTATATAATAAAAGGGTAATATGCAAATTGACCCTAACAGCAGAATGACTGAGAATGACTTGTCAATATGACACACATTGACCACCAGGGGGCAGACGCTCAATTCAGGAGCTGCCCCTGGTGGTCAGTGCACTCCCACAGGGGGAGCTCTGCTTAGCCACAAGCCAGGCTGATGGCTGCCAGTACAGTGGTGGTGGTGGGAGCCTCTCTCACCTCCTCAGCAGCGCTAAGGATGTCCAACTGCAGCATTGGCCTGCTCCCCGCTGGCAAGTGGATATCCCCCGAGGGCTCCTGGGCTACTAGAGGGATGCCTGACTTTCAGCTTAGGCCCAATCACCCAGGGAGTGGGCCTAAGCCAGCAGGTGGACATCCCCTGAGGGTCCCAGACTGCAAGAGGGCACAGGCCAGGCTGAGTGATCCCTCTGCATGCACCGAGCCTCTAGTACATAATAAAAGGCTAATATGCAAATTGTCCCCTCAACCGTGAGTTTGACCAGACTTCAACTGGGAGTACAACCAGGGGGCAGGGCCAGCCCACCAACAGCCTGCAGCCCCTGCCCCCGGCTGGCCCAATCGGCCCCTATCTGGGCAGGCCGGCTGGCCCCACTTGTGCATGAATGTGGGCACCAGGCCTCTAGTTTATAATAAAAATGTAGTTTACCAATATTTACAATATGAATTTTACATGGCCAGGCTGCTTTGCTATGGTAAGAAAGAGGTTGCATTGAGTCTCTAAAGAATTTTAAAAGAACAGAGATAAGTTTTTGGATAGTAATTCTTCTACCCTTTCTGACTCTTTTTCTGATCAAAGGAGTCATACAGTTTACGCCTAGTCTTCTGTTTGTCAGCCTTGAGAGGTCTGAAAGGCACAAGATGCCACATTCCCAGGCTATTCATGCTCTTCCTGCTGCTTGAAAGGGCTTAGGTTTGCTTTGAAAATATAAATAAAAGTCTGTTGGTCTTAAATACCACCCAGAATTACTTAGCAGGAAACTTAAAGGCAAAAAAAAAAAGATTTACGTGAGTAGGAAAGGCGTGAGAGGACAAAAGATTTTCAGTGAGAGACACTATAGACAGCATGGCCCCTGGGAGAATGATTTGAGTTTGCTTCCTTCCCATATGCTTCTCACCTGTTTAGAGACCAAGCTATTCTCCATTTCCACTCCATGTTACCTGTTATGTTTTTGCTTTCTTTTATTTTTGTCTGCTTTTAATACAACCATGTTTTTCTGGGCAAAGATGTAGATGGGTATACAAGGTCCTTCCTCCAGCGGGGCAGAAGCTCTGTTGTAGTGAATTGGTATGAATTTTTAAAGAAATAATACTTTTGTTGACCAGACCTGCCATATTTGTGTAGCTAGAGGGTCAGAGAAAGCAGCAAGTGCCATAGCAAGGAGCCTGGTGGACCCCATGCTGTCGCCACCAGAGAACCAGCACCTCTCATCTCCTACAGCCAAGCACACAGTAGGAGGCCAGTTACAACCAGACGAGACAAGAGGACACTCAGGCTACTTCACAGAGAGTTAACTCTGCATGTGGGTGCAAAGCAGACATCCCTGATAGCTGCCTTGCATCCCCACTCAGCGCTGGCCTTGGAGGAGGACAGTGAAATGAAATTCGCTGAATGAACAGAACTTGAAGTATTTCACCAGGTGACTCATTCACGTAAAAAGAGAAGTAGCTGGAGTATATGCACAGTGATGGACAGAGGCAATCGGCTTGACCGGGAAGCAGGAAGTGAAAGATGGCAAGCTTGTAGGTAAGGAGACCTGAGGGAATGACTTGTGGGCGGGCACAGGGGGATTGGCACCAAGTGTGGAAATCTTTGAATCACCTGTCAGAGAGCGTCCATCTTGGAAGGCATATAAAATGTTTAAGGCAGGACTGCACAAGCATTGGGTAAGAGACCCAACTCCCTTTTACCTCACATACTAGTGTAACACCAAGCACGCATGGACGGCAAGTTAATGGAACGCACTGCTGAGAGATGCTGGTGAGGTGGAGCACCATTCTCCAGGACACAGCAGGCTGCCCTGTAATTAAGTTTATAGCTTGCCCTGACCGGTTTGGCTCAGTGGATGGAGCGTCGGCCTGCGGACTGAGGGGTCCCACATTCGATTCCGGGCGGGGGCATGTACCTTGGTTGCGGGCACATCCCCAGTGGTGGGTGTGCAGGAGGCAGCTGATCGATGTTTCTCTCTCGTCAATGTTTCTGGCTCTCTATCTCTCTTCTTCTCTGTAAAAAATCAATAAGATATATTAAAAAAAAATAAGTTTATAGCTGAATCCCCAGTAGGTAGGGAACCTTCATCAAACCATGGATGCAAGAGTGGTTCTGCTGACCCAACCGTCACAACCAGTGACCTACTTGGGAGAACTTATGTTTTTGCTCTTGCAACCCTGGGCTCTGCGGAGTTAGAGATTCTGGCTACTCTAGCAGAAACACATCTGCTGACAGAACTAGCAAGAGTCTTATGAACTGAAGACTAAACAATGACATGAGTCCTTTAGGCTCCTCATGCCAAGAAGCCAGCAGTCAAGACAAAAAGGCCCCTCTTGGCAGCTCTTCGCAGAGAAAACTGCCCCCTCACTAAAGGAGGTCAGACCACTATCATCTATGGGGGTCATCAGGACTTGAACATCCAGTGGATCTGCAGGCACATATGGTCCTACTTTTCCAGCATCTACTATATGTGGACAATGGCGGCAACACAGACCTGCTTGAGGTCTGATAATGGCTCAGAATTTCAGGAAAGTGGATGTGGATTATGCCCCTGGGAACAGAGATGAGGGTGAAGGGAACCTCTAGATGGGAGAGGGAGGGCAGTATTTCACTTGTAGCCTTGAGACCATCTTTAGTGGGAGGGCTGATGTGCGACCCCTAAACTTCCTCTCTAAAGTGTCTCCCTGGAAGGCAGGGGTGAGGGGTTGGGGGAGAAATTAACTGGGGAACTTATATGCACATACGCATAGCCCACAGACAAGACAATAGTTTGGTGAAGGCCTGAAAGGGGTGGGTGTGGGGTGGAGGGGGTTAGTAGGAAGAAAAACAAAACAAAGGGACATCTGTAATATTTTCAACAATAAAAATAATTTAAAAAGCTAAAAACTTAGAAAAAGTGAAAAAGCTAATTACTAGGCAATTTAGAGAAACATAAATCCAATAGTTCAAAACATGACAAAAGATGCTTAATTTCACACTTCTTAGTTAATTGAAAGGAAAACTGGTGTATCATTTCTTACAAAGAAACAGGAAAAGGACAGCAGCCATTGTTGGATAACATTCAGGAAAAGGGGTATTTTCATTATATTGATGATAAAAATGTTTTTTAAGCAATTATTTTGAAAGCCAATCTCGTAATAACCATTAAAATTGGAATTAAATGAGACTATCATCCCATTGGGCAAATATCTTACGGAAACCTTCACATATGAAGAAAGGAGAGAGAAAATGAGAATGTTTTCCTATGGTGGTAACTGTATCAGAAATAACAAAGCATTTATAAAGAAATTTGCAAGAGGAAATTGACTTGCCAAATCATTTTTTAAAAATCTACACTAGTTGGTTAAAGGGCAAGAAACACAATACCATCAATAGTGCAGCCACCATCAGCATGCTGGGCAGACAGGGACTTCCTCACACGATTTGCCACAAATGGTATTCTGTCTCCTTAGGTGTTAATAACTGAACATCAGAGATGGATGCCATCTTGTTGGGGTGTCAGCACCGCAGGGTAAAAGCCGAGGTGCCAATTTATTGGAGTGACAGGAAGTCAAGGTGACTCATGTTTGGTGCTGGAGTTGCTGTTCAGGTCAGGGTACAGGGACAAACGTATTCCCAGTGGTGGGGTACGACCTGTGTGTTCACCATAAATGACAACCAGGCAAAGTGTCCCTTTTGTTTCAGTAGGAGCCCTGGGCATTGTTGAACCAGTTAAATGAATAACCAGGGGTCAGACTTGGAGAGGCATGTTGGACCAGACTAGGAAAACTCTCAACTCATGATCCAGCCTTAAATGCCTCACGATTCTCTCATGTTGGCATCAGCAGGCATAGGTGCTCTGCCCACAACACCCTGATAGACAGGTCACAGTGAATCGTTTGTTACATCTGTGAGACGGCGTCTTGCTGAGTAAGGAAACACATCAGAAATGAATGTAGCTCCTGTGAGCCCTGGGTTGTCTCACCTTGTGCCTCAGGCTGAGAGCTCCTCCAACACACATAGCTGCCCCAGAGCCCCCAGGGCTCCCAGGACTCCCCAGGGGAAATTGTCAAATGGAAAGGAGAGTCTCACCCTATATTTCCTTTTTGTTTGTTTGTTTGAGAATCTATTTCCCATAAAAGAAACGTCTAAAGTGCACATGGCCTTTTGAAACTGTATAATCTTTTTCCCTCCTCAAATCACACCTTTGGGTAAAAGATAGAAGAGCCGAATAGATTAGAAGAAAATGTGTTCTGATTACTGTTTTGAAAAGAGTGTTTGCAAACAGGCGTTTCTCTCAAGTGCTTCACTACATCACGCTTCCCATTCTCTCCGCCAGGAGACCGTGGCCAGCAGCCTCTGTGGCTCAGCTCCTTGGTTGCCGGACACCAGTGATCTTTGCTTCCCTCACCAGCTCTTCCTCAGTCAATGGAAGGACTGCTTCCTCCCGCTGCTCTGCCTGCTTCTTTATCGCTGGCAGATCTCAGGCCTTCTCTGCCTGAACACTTGGCAAAGCAGTGCCTGTACCTGCAGAGTTTCCCGCACATGGTCCCTGGGCACTGGCGTGATCCTGGGCCTGCCCAGCCCGCACCTCCTGTGTGCAGCATGCCACCAGCTGCCTGAGCCCGACCTGTCTCCTCCCCAGACCCAACTTCATCTATTGAAAGGCTGTGTTTTCCTTTCTAGCCTGTGCTCCGACCTCTTCTCACCAGAGTCTGTGAACACAGTGATGCCAGGTTGCACTGCGGGTTTTCTGACCCGAGTTAGGGGAAACCAGACCCCCGCCCCCACTCCCTCCACCCCCATGCAAGAGTGGGCACAGATGCTGATAGTAAATGTGGTTTAAGGGAAGGAGAACCTAGCCAACCTGGCTCAGTGGTTGAGCATCAACTTATGAACAGGAGGTCAGGATTCAATTCCCAGTCGGCACATGCCCGGGTTCGGGGCTCCATCCCCAGTGTGGGGCGTGCAGGAGGCAGCCCACCCACGATTCTCTCTCATCATGGATGTTTCTATCTCTCTCTCCCTTCCTCTATGAAATCAATAAACATACATGCTTTTTTAAACTAAAAGAAAAGAGAGAAGAATTTATATGGAAGACAGACTTAAGCATCAGTCTATTCACATTGTCAAGTATAGAATTTGTAAACATAGATAAACATCTTGTACAAAAACAAACAAAAGGTTGGAATACTTTAACTAAAAACATTTGCAGCAGGTTTTCTGAGGTGACTAATGATGCGTTGGCTGGTTTTTCATTTTGTTTTTTGTTTGTCTTTGTGTGTTTGGATTTAATGACTTTGATTCTACCACCAACACACACCTTTCCCCTCTGGGCTCCGAAAACCATAATTGCTAACTGGGTCCACAGGGAAAGCATCCATTTACACTAACTGGGTCATAACCACACGGAGGCTTTATACTGAGGGAGCCACCGTTGGAAACTGCACTCTGAGGAGATGACTAACCACGGCACAGGAACATTATGCAAATGGTTTCGAGAAATATTCAGAGTTAGTGCAGTTATTACCACACAAGTGTTCATGTGCTCCTCATCCCAACCCGCCCACGACGCCTGCTAATGATGGAGAAGGGACAATGAGCATTAACGACTTGATCCTAAGGGTCCGTTTGTCTCAATTAAATGTATTATTTGCCCAAAGTGGGTTTTCATTCCAGACTGCACTTGTGCTTAAAGGTGTGCTTCCTCACACGGCAGACATTACAGTTTCTCAGTCCCGGCCTCCAGAGCCCGAGGCAGATGAACTCTTACTGGTTTAGTCATCAGGTCTCAGAGCTCTGTAAACTGTTTTAAATCATGGCCCTGCTCCAGCACTGTCCTCAGCCCTTAGCTGCCCATCTGGTCACAGAAGGATTTTTAGAGCAGCCTTGGCCTCCCAGAGCTTCCCCCTGTGGTTCTGAGATGCAATGCCACAGGCCAGGCATGTCCATAGGCCAGCCATGCCCACAGACCAGCAACATCAGGGTCATTGGAGAATTTGTTATAAATACAACTTTCAGACCTAAATTAGGAACTGGTTTTGCCTTTAATTCCCCCAGTGACTCACGTCCACATTATAGCTGGGAAGATCTGGTCTAGAGGAGAGGACGTTCTACTACCTTAACCAAAATGTCACAGGAGTGATCAGAATAGCCTGAGATAGTAACTGACTTAAGGGTTTATTTTTTCAGGTTTACTCACTGCTTTTGTCAACTTGCTAGAAATGCAGATATTTAAGATTTATTTTCAGATACAACAAAGAGTCAAGTGCCCTCTTGTCTGACAATATATACATCATAAGGGATTTTGTGTAAAATTGAAGAAAATTTGACCCCCACAATAACAATATCTAGGATACTTCTCAGAGAATTGAGCTCAACCCATTGACTATTTCAAAAAGATTAAATCTCTCCTTCAGTGTGTTCTTTATAGTTTATTTACCTACATGGGACATCTTCTCATCAATATGTCCAAAACTATATGAGTGATAAAGCCATTTAACCACAAGAAGAAACCCAGGCGACTCATGTATTGATCTGAAACAGTTGCCAATGTGGAAAATTGATCCAGTGAAGGTGTGTGAGTTAAACAGTCACTGGAGAAATAAAATGCATTAGTAATTAGATTATATTTCCATAAAAATGGTTATAGAATGGACTCCTCTAAATTATGTGTTAACTCTGAAAGCAATAGTAGAATGGGCAAAAGCAATTCATTAAAAAACACACATAACATCCAAGTTGTAATTATCACAAGTTTCATGAAGACCACAGAGGACTCCTACTGTAATGGAATCAGCTATGTGAAGCCAACAGACTGTGTTCAAGGCCTGGTCGGTATAATTAAACATCCCCAATAAAGGAACGAATCCACTTGACAGGTAAATGAAATGATAATTTGTTGATTATTTCCTCCAAACACTTAATATTAAAATATTTAAGTTGTCAGAAAATTTAAAGATTAAAAGAAAAACAACGCTTTTTATACTGAACTTGCAATAATACATTAAATTCTAATGAAGCAAAATGTTAAAAACGAATCTCAACATTGTTATTACAGGGTAAAAAAATACTGGCCCCCATTTCTTCCTTCAATCAGACTCAGGCATCTTCTTAGTGCCCCACTAATTTTAAGTTGCTCTGGGATATAAATCTAAATGATCATCACAGTTACACTTTTTATTTATTTATTTGGCTATTTTTTGTTTTATTGGAGGCTCAGGGGGTACATGATGGTTTATGAAATGACTTCAGAGGCAGGAGGCAAAGGGGAAACAAAAAAATAAACGGGGATAGTTTTAAAGTGATTCTCCTACTTGCCAATAAGTGCCAGCACCCAAGGCTGGCTAGTAAACAACGGGGTTTATTTCAAACTTGTGAAGTGCTATGGCTACCTGTCATGGTCGTGTGTGACATCTGACAAGATGACTGTGGTCAGTGCATCAACACAGAGAAACCGAGTTTATTTTTATTTTTTTTAAATATATTTTATTGATTTTTTACAGAGAGGAAGGGAGAGGGATAGAGAATTAGAAACATCAATGAGAGAGAAACATCAACCAGCTGCCTCCTGCACACCTCCCATTAGGGATGTGCCCACAACCAAGGTACATGCCCTTGATCAGAATCCAACCTGGGACTCTTCGATCTGCAGGCCGACGCTCTATCCACCAAGCCAAATAGGTTAGGGCAAGAAAACCGAGTTTTAATGGACGGAGTCTGTGATCAAAACCAAATGTTACTTCTATTGACTTGGTAACTAAACAAGATAAAAGGAAGTTGTGAATGAGATCTGACAAGGCTCTTGACTGGGGATAGAAGTAGGAAGAGTTGAGGCTACAAGAGGATCTTTAAGGCAGTGAGAACTGGAAATGTCTGTCACGGCACTTACCCCTGCGGTGCCTCACACCTGGCATTGAGGACACGATGACTTGGGATCTGACACTCACTATGAGCGCATCATGTCCAGGGGCATGTTCAGGACTTCACCTACTCAGACAGCAGAAAACCTTGTGTGTGGGGATTGCTGCAGGCCCACTTTAGGGAGAGAAGTTAAGATTCAGAGGGAAAGGTGGTGAAGTTACTGGAGCTGGCAGGTTGCCAATGCAGGGTTTTGACTTGAGCAGCACACCCCATAGCCAGCTATTAGTAATTATCAGCTCTCCCTCTACCAAGCTTACAGACACTTACTGACTTCAACTCACTCTCAGTGAGGCAAGACATCTCGTTTAGCTGAAATTCTATTCTCTGCTATTTTAGGGAAAAGTGAGGGCGGAAGATGGGAAAAACGTGAGGTGGGAAGTGCCCTTTGGTAATGTTCTCAGTTCCTGGGTGTCAGGTTCACCCGGACGCAGGGCCTGATGTCCTGAGGTCTGCAGAGGCGCCTCCTTTCACAGCCAACCCACCCCTGCCCGGTGCTCTGCCTTTCCCTCCAGAGCAGCTGGCCCTCGGTAGACAGGCAGACGTGCTAAAGGTTGTATCCCAGTCCCAACCAGCCCTGCTCTGAAATAAGAGGTAGTTTTAAGTTCGGGGGAAAAGAGGGTGGAAATGACTCCACGAGTTTGGAAGCTCTTTCCATAAATTCTATGAAGAAACTGTATCAGTGAAAAGAGGAGGAAAATATAAAAGGTATGGGTAAATGTAGGCCCCCACATTTTAAAGCCTTAATAAACATAAGATGAAAACTACTGATTTAAAATTGTCAATGGTATTATTTTTCTATAAAATTCATCTGCTTCATCTATCAGACAAAACCATGGTATTAGGTCACTTAACAACACAAATATAAAAATGTATCCATAGGTGTTCCACAGAATTTAACTATGAATTGTAAGAGGATAGGGACATTTAGACTAAGTGCCCAGTGGTCTGTCCTAGCAAAGCTACATTGCACCACGGCAGTTATTTCTCGAGAAAAAGGTGGACTGAGGCTTGATGGCCAAGGTAAACCGTGAGATTTAAAGCCAAGTTGTCTCTGGCAGCAAAAGACGACCTTGTGTCAGGGCAACCCTCCCAGAGAGAACCACGGTCTCAATAAAATACAAACCAACCCACCAAGCAAGCAAGCAAACAAAACTGCAGGAAGGTGCCGGCTAAAGCACTAAGCCGAATGGACAGCTCCTCAGGGGAAGGGAGCGCATATGGTGAACACTTGCCTGTGAGATGTCCCCTCAGGACCATCCACACACTGTGTGGGGACAGAGGCCCCTGGGAAAGGCTCAGTGTTCGCTGCATGGATTTCTATGTGCAAAAGCACAAAGAGGCGTCCTAAGTGTGCAACCGACTCAGGAGAACAGGAAACCCCAGGACCCCCTTCGTACTTGCCCGCAGTGATGTGTCGGGGTGACTGCCAACCCTCACGCATTCTGCCACCCAAGACGCCAATAATCACGTGGGAGCGGAGGGCACCTCAGCCAGCTCTTCGTGTAAAACAGCCTGGAGAGCACTAGTTCCACTCGAGCAGCAGTAAACTACCAGGCCTGCCTCTGAGGCTTCATGGGGGTGTTTCAGGGACTAGTGTGAACCCAAAGAAACCACTGTGTTGTTGTTGTTGTTGTGTGTGTGTGTGTTTAAATTGATTTCAGAGAGGAAGGGAGAGGGACAGAGAGATAAAAACATCAATGATGAGAGAGAGTCATGAATAGGCTGCCTCCTGCATGCCCCCTACTGGGGAGAAGCCTGCAACCCGGGCCTGTGCCCTGACCAGAATCGAACCTGGGACCCTTCAGTCCACAGGCCAACGTTCTACCCACTGAGCCAAACCAGCTAGGGCCCATAGAAAGCAATATTTCTCAAGATTCAGTCCCACCAGGTGACCAGCTGCCTTGAGGACCCTTCACAGCTGTGCTTATGAAGAAGCAGGAACCAGAAAAAGAACCTCCTCAAAGCCAGAACCCATCTGATTCAACAAGACAACCTGCCAGTCTTCTAGCTCCTGAGCAATGATGTGCTTTCTGGAGAAATGCACCTTCACTTAGAGTTTTAACAGTTTCTTGCACAGAATGTTTGGAAGTAATCATATACAGGGTGCCAAAAAATGTACACATTCTTTGATAATTATTATTCTAATGGGTTAAATCTGAAAAGAAAGAGACATCAACTGAGCTATCAGCTCCCTTTTTATATTGCACTAGAGGCCTGGTGCATGAAATTCATGCACGGGGGTGGGTCCCTCAGCCCGGCCTGTGCCCTCCAGCAGTCCAGGACCTCCTAGGGGATGTTCACCTGCCATCAGACATCTCTCTCGCAGTCCAGGACCCCTTGCTCCTTATCACCTGCAGCAGAGGTGGGAGAGGCTCCTGCCACCACCTCTGAGTGGCACTCCCCCTGTGGGAGCACACTGACCACCAGGGGGCAACTCCTGTGTTGAGTGTCTGCCCCCTGGTGGTCAGTGTGTGTCATAGTGATCAGTCATTCTGAGTCATTCTCCTGTTAGGGTCAATTTGCATATTGCCCTTTTATTATATAGGATAGAGGCCTGGTGAATGGGTGGGGGCCAGCTGGTTTGCCCTTAAGGGTGTCCTGGGTCAGGGTGGGGGTCCTGCTGGCATGTCTGGCCAGCCTGGGTGAGGGGCTGAGGGCCATTTTCAGGCTGGACACACCTCTGGTGACCCAAGATCCCAGCCTCTCCTTTTTTTCTGGGATTTATTTATTTTCTATAATTGAAACTGTAGCCTTGAGCAGAGCCCAGGGCCAGGCATGGCAGGTGGGAAGCTTGGCTTCCTCCATTGCCAGGGGCAACCCAAGCATCCTGTTTACTCCAGCTCCATGGTTGCTGCCAGCTTAGTTGGGTTAATTTGCATACTCGCTCTTGATTGGCTTGTGGGCGTGGCTTGAGCATAGTATGGTTAATTTGCATGTTTCTCTTTTTTTATATAGGATTATAGGATCTTAGATTTAAACAGAATTCAATGAAGAATTTGTTCAATAAACCTATTTCTTTTGCTAAGACAACAGATATGTAAGACAGAATTACATGTAAGTATCTATTTTAACATGCATTTCTGTATATGGAAATGGATACCTTTCATGAACAACTCATTTCTGCCATAACAGCCATTTTTTGTTGTTGTTAGTAATAGAGAATACTAAGTCTTTAATGACAACTCTCCACAGGAATGGAGAAAGCTAACAGTGTGACGAAAATTTCACAAACTACTTTTCTAATGATGCCAAACCCTTTCATTTTGCAACACAACTCAATCTTTATGCTTGTTACTCATGCTCATCTAATGCATCACAACTTTAATTGGGAGAGGTATTCAATATTCCGAAGGTTTACAAATCTTTATAAAATATATTTTGGACACAGCGTATTGGAGGCAACCAATAATTAATACTACAGAAATTGGAACAGGTAAATCTGTACATTCCATTTCATATGTCACATAGCCGCTTTTATTTGTTATCAAAACTTATCTCTAGAGATATTTTTTAAATATATTTTATTGATTTTTTACAGAGAGGAAGGGAGAGGGATAGAGAGTTAGAAACATAATGAGAGAGAAACATTGATCAGCTGCCTCCTGCACACCCCCCACTGGGGATGTGCCCACAACCAAGGTACATGCCCTTGACTGGAATCGAACCCGGGACCCTTCAGTCTGCAGGCCGACACTCTATCCACTGAGCCAAACGGGTTAGGGCAGCTCTAGAGATATTAATGTGAAATATTAATGTGCTGGGAAAGAAAACAAGGTGCCCACTTGTGAATAAAAGCCAGGAAGAAAGGTAGTGCTCTGGCGACTCTTGGACTTACAGTTGGTGTGAGATGTCATGTGTTCAGATCTGGCAACGATACAGACTTTAGAGTGATGACAACAGCAATCATTTTACGCTGACTGTTTACAAACAGTGACAGTTCTTTGTGGACACTGTTCTATCATTCTTACAACCCTCGGAGGGAGATGATATTATCATCCTCATTTTCAAGATGAGAAAAGTGAGGATGGAACTGATAATAAGACTTGTTTGGGGGAACAGGTATTATATAGGTGATGTAATTGGTGGATAAATAATAAAAAATAAACAGTAAAACACTTAATAAAGAAAGATTATCCTAATGGACAAGCGAATATCATTTAATAAAAAATAAACTCCAGTAAACCAAGATAATGAATCAAACATTTTTTTTCTAAGTGCCCATCAGCAGATGAGTGGATTAAAAAATGGTGGTACATCTACACAATGGAATACTATGCTGCAGTACAAAAGAAGGAATTCTTACCATTTGCAACAGCGTGGATGGACCTGGAGAGCATTATGCTAAGTGAAATAAGTCAGTCAGAGAAAGATAAATATCACATGATCTCACTCACTTGTGGAATATAATGAACAACATAAACTGATAAACAAAAGCAGACCCAGAGACAGAGAATCATCAATCAGAATGTCAAACCTCAGAGGGAAGGTGTGAGAGGGCAGGAGTAAGGGGGATAGATCAACCAAAGGACTTGTATGCATGCATATAAGCATAACCAATGGACACAAGCATGGGGGGTGTGAGGGCATGAGTGGGGGGATGGGAGGATAAGAACATATATGTAATACCTTAATCAATAAAGAAATTAAAAGTCAAAAAATGAATCAAATATTGATATGTATCTCTTCATCCTTTTATTAAGAAGAATTTTCTTTAAAAAGAATCAGGGCGCCCCGGCTCTGCTGGGCCAGTGGTAGCAGCCAGGACCCTGGGCGGAGGGTGGGGTGGGCAGTGGGGGATGGGGGGTGGTTTGAAAAAGAAAAAAATAATAATAAAAATAAAAGAATCATGAACCTGGGTTAATTAAAACTAGTTATGGTTTAAATCAGTATGATTTGTAGTTCAATATTCGTTATATGAAAGAATAAGTATCAAAGAGATGATTTTATTTAAATCATAGTTTTCCTATTTTACACAAAGCCCAAATACGTTTTGCCAGGCTGACTGGTGGTGCTTGAAGTGGCTGCAGAAAATGATGTTTCATCTGTCAGTTCTACAACATAAGTATGACTGCTTATTCATCAATAGATTTCAGAAACAGTTCGGGCCCTAACATTTACGATCCCACTGGAAGCCGTTACTAAGCTTTGTGGGCTTGTCTGTGCTGATGAGTCATCACCTGAGTGATGCTCATTCACTCCAGTTAGGCAGGCACGTCCGGCCCTTCTCTCACCACCAGGTGTAAAGGCAGGTATCTCAGTCCTCTGTCCAGAGCATTCTATTTTCTTAAATGATCAGGTTATCAGGGCTGAATTTTTGTATTAATTAGATTAACAGCATAATCACCAACCCGCTACCTCATTTTATAGATAACTGTAATGTTGCTCCCAAATGATCAAACCTTTTCCACTGGAAAGGGAGGCCACATACGCACTTTCTACCTCTGTGTGTCTGTCTATGTGTGCAAGCAGTTGCATGCGAGTGCGGGCAGTAAGTCTATTTAAAATATCTTTTTATTGATTTCAGAGAGGAAGGGAGAGAGAGAGAGAACTGAGGCTAGGGAAGCAAAAGCTATGTCACGTTAATTGGTCATTGGAATTGGCTGTGTCACCATCACCACAGCTCTTTCCTCTCAGCCCACACTTCCTTGAGAGAGGAATGATAATAGGAATCTTTAAAGTAACCACAGAGAACTAAAGTGTATTGAATGTGAATTGGGTTTGTGCCAAGCACCTTCCTTAAACGCTACAAATAGAGCCCTTTTCACAAACCTTAGGTGTGAATAGCAATGTCTCTACAATCATTTTTCTGTCCAGTTCAATCGCCTCACAGAATTTAACATTAAGGAGATCTAATGTAGTTTTGATGCCGCCCTAAAGGACCCAGGAGCCAAGGAAAGACCTCAGTCAGGCAGTTGGTAGAATAAATCTCACATTAAAGGCTCTGTGGACCCGCCCTGCTGACCAAGCCAGGCAGCCTGTGGGAGACGCCTCTGCCTTCATAGGGATCATGTAGCTGCTTACACAACATCCATCACGTTAACTCCCTCCCAGGTCTAGGGGGTTCCCTGCAAATGCATCTTCAATAAGTCCAGCCACCCTCTGCAGCCTGTCGGTCACCTTTGTTTGTCTTCCTTGGGCATTTCTAGTAACGGAATATGTCATCTTGTTAAATACTGGGCTACCTTTTCATAGTGCTGGATTCTTAGTGAGAACGGGGAAGCAGTGTACCAGTTACTGACCCCTAAAATATAGCTTGTGAGTGAAGAACATTATTTCAGTAATGGCTACAAAAATCCCTGGAAATAAGTACTCTTATTCACAGTTTAGAGACAAGGGAACTAAGATGTAATGAAATTAAATAAATGGCTGGGAAATAGAGCTTCCAATGATCAGAGCTGTAGCTTATTCAGGTCTCCCTTGGCCCAGTCTAGCTACCACCATACCATTGAACAATGCTTTGGGGGTAATTAGGCTAATTCTGACTTCACTGACAAACATGGATCCCACTTAACTGAGTAAGTGAGAGCCAGCAACTTAAATTCATCGTGCGTCCACCTGCCTTGCCAACACCAGCATCTGAGGAAACGTGACTTCTCTCCTTTGAGAAGCGTGTGTTCACATGAGGTTTGGTCTGATTTAACCTCAAACTATGATCAACAAAATAACTGTACATTGGTCTTAACCAAAAATTGGCTTACAACTTTCTTACAGTTTCACAAAACTCGGTGTGGTGCTTTAACGATCAAACCGCTCCAGGGAGCCACGCTCAATAGGATTTTTAGAAAAGCTGACTTAGCCTGTTCATTTTGACAAGTTTTGATCATTAGACAAATTGAATATTTTCAGTTAGCTTACTTGTAAATTATTTATCTGAGAACCGGCTTTCTCTGATCTGCTTCCATGTCTCCCTCAACCATCAGACACTGGTTCCTCTCCATCTCTTTTCCTCCAGCATGCATTAATTCAGAGCAAGCTGAGACCAACACAAAAAATGCCTTAATTTTGTTTTTTGCTTCAAAATCATTTTTAATTCATTTCCTTAGACCACACCTACTCTAAAATTGCATAGTTTTTAAAATTTTTGTATTTTTACTTGAAACTCACAAAAATGTTTTTCAAATTTTATCATTAAAATTAATTCCTTATACTTATAAATGGTAGTGTAAGAATTTACATTCTTACAAGACTTTACCTCCATTTTTAGGTTAATTAGATACTAAAGTCTAGTCTTTTTTGTAATTCAATTTACAGTTATTTTTGTTGACACATACTTCATTTGTGTCTTATTGGGGAACTTATTGGTGATTTTTGATGTACTTCAAAACTTACCCACAAAATGATTCTTTGCTGTTGTTGCTCAGGAGAGTAACAGCTCTCAGAAGATCCAAACCCTAGAGTTCCCTCCAGGTTGCCTCTAGTATTGTTAAGCGTTACTTCCATTATGATTCAAGCCTTTGGTTCATTGCTAACTTGACAATAGTATGTGAGCACTATTAAACAGCTTATGCTGCCATGAACTTTAGCTCTTGTCAAAAATAGCCAGTTCTACAGAATTTAAACAAAGATTGGCCCCAAAAATGTACAAAGAGTAATCTCTCTGGAAAGTGATGACAGCACGAGGCAGGAATGAAAACCACGTACTTATTTCTTGGGCTCATCATCCCCATTCTCATTGCTCGCAGTCCTCACTGGGAATTCTGCAGCTCCCCAGTCCATGATGAGTTATGAACCAGCAGCCATCCCTGGAGGTGGAGGCAGTGATCTGAGAAAAGGTGCTGATGACCTAGGCTCTGCTGGCTCAATAGGAAAAATCAGCTCAAACACACAGTTGTGTGCCCCACATCAAGACAAACAGCAAAACAACTACAAATGTCATGTAGAGATGCTAGAAATGGGAGCACCATGCCAGTTCTAAAATAAACGTCCTACATGTCCCCAGCTGACTTACATTATACATATAGATGCAGAACTGAGTTATTCCGGTTAAAAAAAAAGAGAGAGAGCCAGTGGAGACTTGAGAACTGGCTGCAACCCTGAATAAATCTCTCTCTGTTCATACAGATGAGCTGACAGAGGATGAAAACCTCGAAACTATGGACTGAGTGTGTCTCTTCAACACTTATATGTTGAAGCCCTAATCCCCAGGTGATGGTATTTGAAGATGGGACCTTCAGGAGGTAATGAGGGTGACATGAGACCATAAGGTGGAGCCCATGTCATAGGATTAGTATCATCACAAGAGGAGAAAGAGGCCAAGACACTTTATATTGTGAGGGTACAGCAAGGAGGGTCCCAGCCTGCAGAAGGGGAGAAATAAGTTTCTATGTTTGAGACAAGTTACTTGTTATAGTATTCCAAGCTAAGACACACGATGTCTTATTTAAATTTTCCCAGACCATTGGCTTGCCACTGAACACATAGATACAGGCAACAACTCATGAAAACTAGGACTAAAAGTAAACATTTTATAAAAATTGAACAGAGATACAGTGACAGAATATTATGGAGATAATTTTATAGTTTAAGTCAAGGCAACCCTCAGAAAAATAAAAGAGAATTCAAAGCTGCTGTAATATAGTATCTGAAATGACCAATTTTGAATCATAACTTATTAAACATGCCAAAGAGAACCCAGAAGTATATGCATGCTTTTATTTCTTAATTTGCTTCAACAACATGATTGTTTAAAGTAAAAATTATATTGCACAACTATGTTGGGCTTTTTAACATGTTTAGATGCAATATATATGAAGCAACAGTATAAAGAAATGAGGACAAAATAGAGCTACCAGAATTGACAGAATATTAACCTGAAATAAACTATAACTAAATCAAAGACACACATTGCAATTCCTGGATGAACTACTAAAAATGCTCAAAGATATAGTTAAAAGCCCAACAGATAAAACTAAATGGCATACTAAAAATATTTGCTTAGCACAAAACAAAGCAGTAAAGGTAATAAAAGAAATGGGAATAAAAAGGATATGAGTCATGTAGGAAAGGAGTAAAAAAGTAAAACTTTATTGTAAAAATTATCATGTATCATGGATGTAAATGCTCTAAATACTCCCTATAAGACAGGGATTGTCAGACTACATACAAAGGTCAAGATGTAACTCTCAACTGTAAATCAGAAAAGCAACTTAATTTCAGTGTAAAAGTAGGTTGACTCCAAGCAGAGGGAAGACAAGACACACACAGCAACCCTTCAGGAAGGACAGGAAGTGGGCAGGAGATGACGTGGGTGGACAGTGCAGCAGGCAGGTGATGGGTTCTGCAATGTACACCTGAGACCTGTATTAACCAACTGCCCCCACATATTTAATTTAGAAATAAAATAAAATCCTTTTCAATTTTCCCAAAGGAAAAATAAAGAACTAGGTGGATGCATTAATATCAGACAATATAGACTTTAAGACAGGAATATTCTGGCATACAAAGAGAAACATTTCTTAATGACAATAAAACAACAGCACTCCTCAATGGTGTGATGAATATGACAGAATTTTAATTTAGAAAACCAGTAGAATATGGGAAACTTAAACAATGTTATTAACTAAATTTACTGAATAAACCTATATTATAAATTCCAAACAACAGTAAGAGGACACACATTCTCTTCAAGTGCACCTAAAACATTCTCTGGGATAGGCCATATGATAAGTCTTCACAACTTTCAATACATTTTTAAAATGTTAAAATTAAGCAAAGTATGTTCTCTGAACACAATGGAATTAGGATACAAATCAATGACAAATATGGAAATAAAAATTGTAAAAATTAAGCAGCATACTTCTAAATATTTTGTGCCAAAAAAGAAACCATAAGAGAAATGATAAAAGAAGCTGAGAAAAATTAATCTGCAATTAAACAACAGGGATAAAAACAGCACTGTAGGTAGAGCACAGGAGGTTTTGTCTCGGTGTAGAGGCTGATGCATGCTGTGAGCTTACTCCAGCATTTCAGATCTTTCTGGCACACCAGGGAGATGGCAACGCCTGCCTGAGCCCCTCCCAGAGCAGCCTACACAGTACCCTGGCCTTTCATTGGCTCCCCTGAGATGGTGTTCCATGATTGGCTACTTCCACCTATAAATACCTGTACTTCCTCAATAAAGTTAGACCTGCGTCCCAGAACCTGGTCTCCAGAGTCGTGCATGCAAGCGTCCTACGCTAGGGGCTCTGCCGTCCTCACCCCTGGGAAATCCCCTGCTTCATATGGCGCCCAACGTGGGGCACCCCGCACGTCGGACTGGGTGAGTGACCCTCTGCAATATGGGCAATATTCCCCCCGAGGCACGCGCCCCTCAGGCGCGAGCTCTCCACGCCATTTGCAGAGTAGGCTAGTTTAAGATATAAAAAAAAGAAAAGAAAGAAAGAAGAAAGAAAAACTTCAGATGCTGTGGGAGTGCTTTTTACACCTTAACCCCTGGTTTTCAGAAGCTTCCTATGGGACCCAGGCACCTGGGAGAAAGTACTCAAACATGTAATGTCTGCAGAGGTCCATTAAGGAAAAATATTTCCACTTTCTCTAACCCCTGACATTTTGGTCCTCCTCTCATGCCTCTCTGGAGTCCCCCCTGAACCATGTCTGCCGGTACCTGTGGCCCTTGCAGCCTCAGTGGAGGCAGGTCCCCTCCCCCCATACTACTCATTAGAGCCCTCTGCCCCCCCTGATGCGTGGGAGTTGTTTGTTAAAGAGCTTCCGGACAAGAGTGAAACTAACCAGTCTACTGCCGAGTCCGAGCCTTTGGGGGAGGGGAAGAAGGCACTCCCTCAAGCCTTCCCAGTAAACAACAACCCCACAGCCACTCAACCACAAGCCTGGCTTCCGCCTAACCAAAAGGAGTTATTAGACATTAGGAAAGCAGTACAGGAAGATGGTCTCTCAGCCCCATATACTCAACAACTATTAGACAATTTTAGCATTAATCTCAATTGTCCCTATGATTGGAAATGTTTGGCCAGAACCATCTTACCTCCTGGAGACTTGATCCAGTGGAAAGCACTGTTTTACCAGCAGACTAAGCTTCTCACAGACCGAAACGATGCTTCCGAGAGTGGTAATACACCTAACTTAAAGGCGGAGGTGGAGGCACTTCAAGGGGAAGGTCAATACGCCTCCCCAGCTGCTCAAGCCCAGAGCCAGCCTAGGTATTTTGATCAGGTCCGCCTCTGTGCTATGCATGCGTTCGCCCAAATTAATCCCAAAGGGAAGCCGGCCCAATTGTCCAAATTAGTCCAAGGATTGAATGAAGGCTTCTCAGAGTTCTTCTACAGAGTACGGGAGGCTGTTGACCGAAAGGTTACTCATTCTCAGGCAGCTGATGCCCTCACTCGAGAATTAGCATGGGAAGGAGCTAATGCACAGTGTAGACAGGCCATAGCACCAGTAAAGTCCAGAAATATTGATGATTGGGTCCTTGCATGTCGCGATGTTAGCAGCAGACCTGCAGCTTTAGCTGCTGCGCTCGCAGAACACGTGAGTCTGGGAATGGGAGCTGACGCCCAAAAAGGGGGCGTGTTTTGAGTGAGGGGGGCATGGCCACATCGCCACAGGAAAAAAAAAGGGGAAAAAAAGGGAGAAGGAAAAAAACAACCTCCCTCTGAGAAAAAAAAAAGAAAAACAACCTCCCCTCAGTGTAGAAAGGGCTTTTCACTGGCGACAGGACTGCCGCTCCAATAAAGGTAAGGAAGGCAATACACTACCACCTTTAAACGAGAAGGGGGCAGTTCTCAGCCCCGCAAGTAAGAGAGTTTAAAAATGCAAATATAAAAAGAGAAAGAGGGGATAATAGGAAGTAACCCACATACTATACTAACACAGGCTTTAACCACATTAAACTTTTTTCATTTTGATAATCATGGTCTCCCTCCAATATACAAGCACTGGGGAGGTCTTCGGGATCTTCCAACACCCCTTCCCCTGGTTCGATGGCAGGATTCCCTTTCAAGAATATGGAAGGGCCCCGATCCACTATTAACCCAAGGGAGAGGTTTTGCTTGTATCTTCCTAGAAGGCGAGAGACACCCTCTCTGGATTCCAGCGAGAGACACCAAGCCACACACCTTAACAGATGAGTCAGAGGCCAGTCCTCCCACCAGTGGCGGAGATGGAAGATCTCTCACTTGAAGAAGAGACACGGCACCACCGGAGGAGACATCCTCGAGGCAGAAGGGCGATATCAAGGCGCTACAGGAGCAGGCGGCACGAATGGCACCGGAGGAGAATCCTTCAGCAGGGTCTCTATTCTTGTTAATGTGTGCTATCATCACTGCCAACAGTACAGGAGCACACGGATAGACTCTATGGACCATGGTGCAACACCCTGGGGTCTTAATGCCTGTGGGGACCGATAGTCTCCAATTCCCTGTCGCCTGAGCCTCTAACTGTTCGGTGGGGCTCCCCTGCGATAGGGCCAGACACAGTGAGGTTTCTTGGAATGGAACCTTATTCTGCGATCCTTTCAACCACCAGGTGTTAAAATGGTCAACTACTCTTAACACCTCAGAGGGCAGCTGGGAGGGCAATGTTACTAAACAGACCAGTAAGTCCACCCAGCATTTCTTTCAGCCCTGCTTTAGGCTCCCTTTCCTTTTTCTCATAAGCAATGAGAGCTCTTTTGATTGTACCACTGCAAAAAATGTATCTTACTTTGGATTTCAGCCACCTCACTTGGCTAAACCCCGCTAACCTATTCATTTGGGCTGGTATACCTAGCTGGTATAGCATTTTTCCTCTTCTGTATGTTCACCATGATAGCCCGCATAACTGCATAATAGGCCATGACTATACACATCCAACGGGCACTAATAAAAGGAAGGAGGAGATGTAGGTAGAGCACAGGAGGTTTTGTCTCGGTGTAGAGGCTGATGCATGCTGTGAGCTTACTCCAGCATTTCAGATCTTTCTGGCACACCAGGGAGATGGCAATGCCCGCCTGAGCCCCTCCCAGAGCCACCTACACAGTATCCTGGCCTTTCATTGGCTCCCCTGAGATGGTGTCCCATGATTGGACACTTCCACCTATAAATACCTGTACTTCCTCAATAAAGTTAGACCTGCGTCCCAGAACCTGGTCTCTGGAGTCGTGCATTCAAGCGTCCTATGCTAGGGGCTCCGCCGTCCTCACCCCTGGGAAATCCCCTGCTTCACAGCACAGGCAATATTTACAGAAAAAGTTCATAGCTTAATGCTTATACTCAGAAAGAAAAAACAAGAGTCAGTAATCTGTGCTAAAGAAGTTATAAAAATAACAGTTAAGAAAATATAAAAAATTACGAAGTGGGAAAATATAGATCAGATAGAAAACCCTGAAAGGAAATTAAAAAGTTATTTCTACAAATTGATGAACATTTAATCAAAGAACAAGGAGATATGAAAAAGTAAATTACCAAAATCAGAAAAAAGAAATATTACTACTGATTATATGCAAATAAAAATAATCACAGGGAAAATCATGAACAGCTTTAGGCTAACACATATGATAACCTATATGAACTAGGCAAACTCTTAGGAAGATACACAGGAAATCCCCAAACTGACTCAAGATAAATAAAAACATAAGTAAACATCTAGCATCAGCCAGAATTACTAGTAAGTGAGTAGTTCAAATTATTACTACAAAGTCAAGTCTTGGCACCTAAGACTTCACTGGTAAAACCTATCAAATACTTTAAAAAGACATGATAAATTCATAGTCATGATTTTCAACTAGAAAATGGAGAGTGGGTGAAAATATCCCACCTCCCTCTATTGAAGCATTGTCACCCATTGCCAAAGCCTGATAAAATATTATCCCAGCAGAATAAAACCGAAGAAGTTTTCTCATAAACGTAGAGGCAAAAATTGCAAACAAAATACTAGACAACAAAATCCAAACATATACAGAAGGGATTACACATCAGGACTAAGTGAGATTTACCCCAGAAATGCGATTTGGATTAATACTAAAAAATAAATGAATATAATACATCACATTCAAGGATAAAAACAGAAACCATATGATAATCTTGATAGACAGAGAAAAAGCATTTTGCAATGCCCAGCATCCATTCACAATGAAAGCTCTCAGCATTGAGAAATAAAAGCAAACTCTTCCGACCTGATAAAGGGGCTCAATTAAAAATCAATAGCAGATCAATGTTTCTCTGGAGCTGATGGTGGGGTTGGAGATTAAAGTGAAGTGTTGGAAGGACACTTTGGAGGAACAATTCAATTATTCTAAAACAGAGTTGTGATTACAGCTGTTCAACCTTATGAATCTCCTAAAAGTCATTGGACTCTAAATTTAAAATTGGTGACTTTTAAATTGAATGTAAGTTATACTTCAATTACCCAGTAAAAAAAAAAGTTCAGGGATATAGAACAGTTCTTGGTAAGCTTTTTACATACACTATTTAGTATAATCATTTGATTTTACCAGTCTTTCACATAAGTAGAAATAAAACTAGTGAAAGTGATGATTTTTGGATGAGTTAATTTAGGTTCTCTCCTACCTCCTATATGCATGGATGTTGGCAGAAAGGATCAGCTCAATTAACTAAAAGTACTTTGCATAAAAAATAGACTCAGAAGCTTAATCATTAATGTTTCCAAGTTACATTTCTTTCTATGTTTCTTTTTCCCCCATTACAGCTGCAGTTCAAACTAAAAATAGAGATTGAGCTGCCTTCTTCTCTCTAACGCCTTCTTTGGTTATTGCATCTGCCTCCAGTAAAAATTAATATGAATCATACACCAAGAGCAAACATTTGGAGTGCCTGAAAGAAAAATATATTTCCCTAGAATCGATATCCTTTTTAAAATGAAAACTTCAGACACTGTCTGAAAAGAATGAAACCAAAAGCTGAACCTTCCCAAAATGGAAGTTATTTTTAATAAGAAAAAGAATGACTACTGAATAAAATCCCTCATTATCAAAGATTGCTTTCTTACCTTTATTAAAAAAAATTAAGGTGTATGTCCATACTATATCAGTACACAACTTCTTGGTTAAGTGTTCTTTACAAAAAAGTGAATGTGTTTGAACACATCTTGATGTT
Organism: Murina feae; assembly: GCA_004026665.1. Classification (NCBI taxonomy): domain Eukaryota; kingdom Metazoa; phylum Chordata; class Mammalia; order Chiroptera; family Vespertilionidae; genus Murina; species Murina feae. Next base: position 14,586 of record PVJC01005985.1, on the reverse strand, counting down.
ATGTTGTTTGCCAGAGTTAGATCATTTAGGTATCAGCATCTTAACAATTGGGATTGTACCATTTTCAGGTATGTTCTAAGACCTTGCTCTCCAGTTACTGAAGGACAGTATGCAAAACAAATATTTCCCTGTGTCTATATTTAGCACGTAATATGATGGCTACAAGAACTACATCTACAATAACAAAAATATGTTTTCAGTATTTATGGGTTAAGTCCCATGGACATTACATTTTTTAAATTTATTATTACTTTTTATTTCTGAGAGGAAGGGAGAGGGAGACAAAGAGATAAATAACAGTGATGAGAGAGATTCATGGATCGGCTGCACAACTCACATTGGGGATCGAGTCCACAATCTGGGCATGTGCCCTGACCAGGAATCAAACTGTGACCTCCTGGTTCACAGGTCAATGCTCAAGCCCACCTTGAGCCATGCCCACCAGGCTACGTTATTCCATTTAACTCTCATACCAATTGTTTGAGTGATGGGTGCTCCACAGTGAGTCTTTCTAATGGAGTGAAGGAATTATCCCAAGACCAGAGGTAACAGGAGAGAAATGCAGATGATTATTTTGGGGAAAAGAAAAATAAATCACTGGGTTATTTCTTCACAATCACAGCGATTGATGGAAATATTTCTCTCCCGCCTGCCCCAACCCAGCATCATGTTTATGGATCTGTGTGGTGGAAGCACACACACATACACACACACACACACACACCACCCTCCACAGGTGCATTCAATCAGCATCAGGGACTGTCCCTCGCAAAGTACCCCTCACGTGAGGCATGAAGACACCGCCCGTCACCACAACCCACAGCCAACTGCTATTGAGAGCACTGTGCACCTGCACACTATGTGCTTACCCACCCTGACTCCTGCCGGGCATCATCACTGCCATTCTCCAAGCTCCCCCATGCCACCACCCTCACCCCATGCCACCCATGCCACCCCTGCCACCCACACCCCATGCCCACACACACACCCATGATACCCACACCCCTGTGACACCCACACCACCATGCCCCTCACATTCCCATGCAATCTTCAGGAACAGAGCTCTTTAAACAAAAATGTATACTCACTGTAAGAGACAAGAGATGCTTATTTTGGCTAAGAAAACACACTACATGATAGGTACCCTTCCTTTCAGGTCTTCAAATAGAAACCCTAATAGAAAACCAAGAGTAAACCAAGTTTAAGAGACTCCAACTCCTGAAGAAGGATGCCAAACCCACCTAAAGGCAATTGAATACTGAGGGGCTGTGGAAAAAGTCTGAAGAACATTTAAAACAGTGGAGAAGACATATCTATAGAAATTGAATTCCCCCCCCCCCCAAATGCTGCTATGTGAAAAGGAAATAATTTGAGGGGTAATACACATAATTGTCACAATTCACACACATACAAAAAAAAAACAAAGGTCAAATAATGGTTGAAAACATGCTTCGAGATTAAATTGGTAAACATAAGGATCTGACTAAAGAATTTATTCAGAAATCAGTACATATAAGTACATATGAATCAATAAGAGATATTTTAGAAAACTGAAGGCTAGATTTATGGACTCCACAATTCAGCAGCAATTCTGAGGAGAACAAAGGGATCCAGACAGAGGGCCTCTGAAAACAAATGAGAATAAATATTATCCCAAATCGAGGGAGAAAATCTGTCCACCATTGAAGGCAGTGAGCACCTGAGCCATAATAATAAAAACATGTGGTTTACACACACACACACACACACACACACACACACACTTTCATGGGTTAGAAGAATTCTCTAATGGAATTTTTCATGGTCAGAGGCTAAGACTCTGTGCCTGAGGAGGCACTTTCTAATCCCTAAAGAGTTGCCCCCATGCCTCTGCTACATAGGCAGGGGTCTTGGGCGTCGGAGAAACATCCAAATCTAGGTCACAGCCAAGGTGGTTGGCTGACCAAGGCTAATGGGTAACCAGGGGCCTCATGGACAGTGGCTCGATGCTCATTAAGAGGAGCTGAGGAAAAACCAATTTTCTAATGATAAAAGACAAATATATGTATTTGTTCTAAGTCCTGGCTATTTAGCACGCATTTGCCATAGGATGATTTATAAACTCTGATTTCCTAGGCATCATTTTAGAACAGTACTTCTTCTATTTTTCCATGAAAATGACTGTCACTCTTCATTCCCACCAAAAGTGGAGGCCTCAATTGCTTCCCATCCTTGCCAAAACTCTGTTTTATCTGGTTTTTATACTTTGTTTTAAAATGTATTCATCCTAGAAAGTTTTAGTTATATTTTATTATAATATTAACTTGAATTTTACCAATGTTAATGATGGGAAGCACCTTTGCATGTGCTTATATGTCACCTGTGTATATTATTTGGTCACATCTGATCATTTATCATTGACTTGTTTATTATGTATTGCATCTTGAGAATTCTTTATGCATTGCGGATAGAAATCTGTTATCAGAAATGTAATTTTAAAACGTTTTCCTAACCTGTGACTTTACTGTTCTCATTCTTAATGGGGCCTTTTGAAGAACAGAAGTTCTTTATCTTGATAAAGTACAATTTACCATGTTTAATGGATATGCTTTTGGTGCTGTATCTTAGAAATCCTTGTCTGACTGAGATCACAACTGCTTTCTTCCTGTTTTCTTCCAGAAGTTGTACAGCTTTAGAGATCACAGTACATTGTACATTCCATTTTTTAAAATTTGCACATGATGCAAAGTAAAACATTAATCCTTTGAAAAATGCTAACCCTTTTTCTAGTAAATAACATGGCCCCACATATTGTCAATTCTAAACATCCAGCTGACGTTGAAGGTCAGGGGAAGGAGACATTCAGCTGATTGATGATGGTCCAGAGGCACAGAGCTTAGCTGCACTCCCAGCAGCCCTGGTGGACGGCAGGGTACACTGTAGAGACAAGCAGTCAATATCAAGGGCTACTTTCTTGCTTGTATTTTAAAGAAATGTCGATCACTGAAGGAATGATCAATCATATAACAGTTATTTTTTAGTATAAAATATAAGTATTATTGATTCTAACGTTTTGAGTAATTAATTAGAAAAAAATGAAGATTGATGGCCCTGAGAGGTAACTATAGCACCATTGCAATAACCGTGGGGTTTAAAGATATTTTTCCTATATGCCCAACTATGACTCATTCTCAAACAGTGATAATTTGATGATAACTTACTAAAAAGTGTAGAGACAATTCTTCAGAAACCGTACTGCTACCTCTGCAACTTGATTTGCCATCAGATTCATTTATTGTTTATAACAAGAACAAGTCTTTGTTCAAAGTTACCTTTGCTAAATGAAGTTGCAAATGTAATCAGCATCTTTGTGTTACAATAGAAAATCCCTAATTATTGCTTTTGTATCAACACTTAATCATGCAATAGCTGAACACTGGTGGGGAAAACGTATCTCCAGAGATGTTTTATTTCTCAGATCTGCAGGTGCGAGTCAGGGAGAAGGGATATCTGGATCCAAACTTTCCTGATTCTTTGTAACTTTTGTGATTTATTTCCTACTCAACTGTGAGAACATGGAAGGAAAAACAATTGTGTACCATTTGCCTGACTGTTATGAGTCTCAACATTATTTAATATTGGAAGCATGTACCTAAAGGGGGAAAATAAATAAGGTAGTATGTTACACTTGTCTGATTCTTTTGATGAATTTTTCCTCTGAAATCACTTTTTTTCCAAGGGTTTTTGCACCTTATGTATGTAATGTTTAATATGTTTCTATTTACAACCCCCGTGATACAAAACTAATTTATTTTTTATATGAACATGATCCATTGTGTAACTTGGATAAGGCTTATGACTTATTATGTCAATATTTTATAGAATTTTTGTCTGAAATTAAATATCACCCTGTCATTTCTCTTCTTTCCTTGATTTTGTTGTTGGTATCTATATAATAAAAACCCAGTAGTCGTAACACCGTGATGACCAAAGACCAGTCACCAGGAGGTACATGGAGCACCTCTTGGTCTCTTTACCCCTGGCCAGTGAGCAGTGGCTCTCAGGGTGGGTGGGGTGGGCTCGAGCTACAAGCGGCGATAGGCGGAGTGCTACAGCTGAGGCCAGCGGAAGCAAGCTACATGCACACGATTTTGCGTGCTGGGCCTCTAGCATGATATATAAAATTGTACACACATGCACACACCCTCCCCTCTTCATTCCACTTTGTTTCCCAATGCAATGATAATAAGATGATTAAGTCAGACTATGAAATCCAACCAGCCTACTTCCCTCGGTTGACAATTTCACTTGCTCATGTGGCCCCGTGAGCTTCTGTCACTAAACTCGTGATTCAGGCCCTGCCCCACACAGTCCCCAACAGGCAGTATTGCTCTCCCTCGGCACAGATGCTTTATAACTCCTGGAAAACCTGGTTGGTTCCACCAGGAAGGGGTCAGTATCTACATGGACAGGTGGTTTGTTTTCTTTGTTTGTGTTCCTTCTAAACTTAGACTAGTAAGGAAGAACTGGGGGGAAAAACGCAAAAAAAAAACCACCCCAAAAAACTAATGAACTAATTTCACCTTGAAGAAAACATCAGAGACGAGGGAAAAACTTCTTAGTTTTCCCACCTAAATGACAGGAAATAGAAACAAGTAGAACATAGTTGACATTACTGCATCATTTAGAAGATAGTTAAACTGCAGTAAATAAATTAGGGTTAATAACAGGACCCTGCCACTTTTTATTTTTTTAAATATATTTTTATTGATTTCAGAGAGGAAGGGAGTGGGAGAGAGATAGAAACATCAATGATGAGAGAGAATCATTGATCAGCTGCCCCCTGCATGCCCCACACTGGGGAGTGAGCCTGCAACCTGGACTGGTGCCCTGACTGGGAATCGAACCCGGACCTCCTGGTTCATAGGTTGATGTTCAGCCACTGAGCCACCATGGCCAGAACAATCTATCTATCTCTATTTTCCATACATCTGTGCTTTATACAGAATGTGGTGAGAGTTTTGCTACCTTCCCAACCACCCATCTCACTTGCTGGGGCAATATCACCATCTTGGAGGATCATGGACTAGAGTGAGTGGGTGCACAGCAGACTTTCAGCATCACTAAAGTACCAGGTGCCAATTCATTCCTTTTACATAAAAATAAAAGAGGTTATGAAATAACTTTTGGATAAATATAGCAACAAATTTCAAATAAAATTGTCTATATTTTCATGAAGGAATATTGTCCTGTCAAATAAATGCATGTATAATGCCCCCTAATAATAATAAAAATAAAGTGATATTTAAATTTTAGTTATAACTCCCCTACTGCAGGTACCCACATGAGATTCTGGCTCAATAAAGTACTTAGTGAGGAATAAAATTAATTTCCATGGGAAGCTGGAGGAAAGTGAATATATATTCAAAGTATCATTTAAAATTTTAGGACATCTATTAAATATAAGAGAAGGCATACATTTTTTTCTGGACAAAAAGGTAACTATTTTTATTCATTAAAATTTGTATTAAATATATATTCTGAATAGTTTTAAACTGAAAGTTAATTCTGCGTCAGAAGTGATACCTCAAGCAAAGTGGAAATAGAATGTTGTAATCTTGAATTTCAGAAAATTGCTTCATTAATTTATTTCAACAGTTATCTATATACCCTTAACTTTCCCCTTCCCCCATTAAATCTTGCTTTAAAAGAACAATTCTTAATGGAAAAGTTTGTGCTCCTCTTACATTGCTTAGAGCTGGAAATATTCCACAACATAAATGAAGTTCTTCTTTTACCATTTGTTCACAATGAATAGCTTTAGCCACTCAGTGGCTATCAGAGCTATATCTGAATATGAAGTCCATATTTGTCTTTTATTATTTGAGTTTGGCATGACTGGCAAAGCTACACTTTAAAGTTGTAAGCTATGTTATGCTGATAGAGGAGGCAAATGAGGGCTTGCCGGGTGTGCTGATGTGAGCTAAACACAAAAGCCCAGATGCTCACCTTCCAAACATCCCTGCATCCACGTCCTGCCTGCTGCATGCAGCCCAACTTAATGCAACACAAATAACTTTTATAATTTTTATCTATTTCTAACCATGAACACAAGCTTCTAAGATGGAACAATTTGTGTATGATTTTATGGAATGCCAAGTTCATATGTTTGTCAAGATGAGCCAAACAAATAAACATAAACAATCCAGTGACTGTTTTAAGCCCAAGAAGAATAAAATACTTAAGGACATATAACATAAAAGTTCGATCATTTCTTCCAAGCGCTTGAATAACATAGCTTTTAAAAGATGTATATACCCATATATTTTTCACATGAATAGTTATCAATTGGAAAAGACATAACCTTACTTATGAATAATAATGCTACGGGCTAAGTGAAGTAAGCCCTATTACTGCATATATTTTACTTTTATAGTCTTCACACCCCCTTGTGCACCAAAACTGTTTCTTAATGTTTTCTATACCATAATGTTCTTGAGTAAAAAACAGAAATGAAAAAAAAAGTTTGTGCAAAGCTGTTGTGTTGTTTGATGCAATTCAACTATGAACCTTTGTCAAAAGCATTTTCACATTAACATCTGATATTTAGTATTTGCTGTGGATGTTTTATTGCTCTGTGCCTTACATCAGACATTTAAACTCAGAGAGACACAGTTCTTTTACCCACTTCTCTGATCCAGTGTTGTTAACTTTTATTGTACAGACTAGGGGCCAAGTGCACAAAAATTTGTGTATTCGGTGGTCCCTCTCGCAGTCTGGGACCCCTCAGGGGATGTCCATCTGCTGGCGTGCCTGGCCAGCCTGGGTGAAGGGTTGATGGCTGTTTTCAGGCTGGCCAAGCCCCCCAGTGTGGACCCTCACCCCATTGGGGTGTGGCAAGCCTGGGTGATGGGTTGAGGGCCGTTTTCAGGCTGACCACGGTCCCTTCAGCATTTGAGTTCTTACTGGGGTGCCTAGCTAGCCTGGGTGAGGGGCTGAGGGCCATTTTCAGGCTTCCAGGCTGCCCACAGTTCCCATTGTTCCCAGCGAGGCTGGCTGGAATAAGGTTTCTGGGGTTTATTTATCTTCCATAATTGAAACACTGTTGCTTTGAGCTAAGGCCTAGGCAGGCAGGTAAGGAAGCTTCCTGTTTGTTTTAGCTCTGTGGCTTCTATAATTGAAACATTGTTACTGTGAGCAGAGGTTCAGTCAGCCTAGGCAGGCAGTTGCAATGGAAGCCTGCTGTTTACTCTAGCTCTGTGGGTGCCGGCCGCCATTTTGGCTGGGTTAATTTGCATACAGCTGCTCTGATTGGCCGTGGCTTGGTTGGTGGGCATGACTTAGGTGTCCTGGAGAGATGGTTAATTGCATATTACTCTTTTATTAGATTAGATAGCAATTATTTGAAATACTCTATTTTGAGATATACATCACTCAGTATGGAACCATGATTTCTATTCTAGTACTTGAATACCAAACGTAGTACTCGGTGGCAATTTATATATAGAGATAAATAGATGATAGATAGATAGATGATAGATAGATAGAAATATGATAGATATAGATGATATAGATATAGATGATAGATAAATGATAGATGATAAAAAGATGATAGATATAGATGATAGGTAAATGATAGATAGATAGATGATAGATATAGATGATATAGATAGATATAGATGATAGATGATATAGATAGATGGTAGATAAAGATAGATATAATGTGAGGCAGAATTATTTTATTTCATGGAGATGACTATATCTCTTCCTTTATCTTGGACAAGGATAGACCTGCGAATATTCTGTAGATCCTTCCCCTTTGATTTTCTTATTTATTCACACACAGATGTTTTAATCAAAACCAAAATAACGTGATGGGCAACAGCACAAAACGTTGCTGCAATACCTGCCCTCTAGCAATGGAAATACTCTGAATCACCTGTCGTCAGACTGCCTCTGCCTGAACTCTCCCGGGTTCTCATGACATATTTCTCATGCTTTAATGATACAACTTGGTTTTTATTGTCTCACCTAAGCCACTGGTCTAACGGCCCAGGTTGACTATTACATTTGGTTTGATGGACAGAGTGCTCATATAATTGATGATCTAAAACAGGGTCATTTCAAGTAGTGAAATGGAATGCTGGTGTTAAATATACTGGGAGTTAGAAGCATTCCTTGGAACTGTCCAGGAAACTTGGGTAAGTGGCCACGTGACATGATGGCTCCATCTGGCCAGGACTTCTGGTACCTGCCTTCCTTTCTCTGCACTGACACAGGAACCAACTACTCCTCTCTGACCCAGGGCTGGACTGAGTAACACACTTAATTTCTGGTGCCCACTGGAGAAAGGAGTGTGCGGCTTCTCAAATTAGCACTTATCTATACTTTTCTGCTTTGCCCCAGGAGACCTTCAGGTCCATTTTACCTCTAGGAGGTCTTGTCTTCTGTTCTGGGATAGGCAGCTTTACCATCTTCGCACCTGCTAGTCACCTGTTTGGTACCTTTTCTGTGTTCTGTTAGGCAGCAGGTCTAACTTAGGTTGGGAAGCAGAGATCTGCTCTTTACATAGAGTTTTCAGAACTTGCTACACGACCTTTAATGAGTCATTTATTCTGTGCCTTACATCAGACATCATAAAATTAGTCAGTGTACAGAAAGTTGATTGCCTCAATTTAGGATTTTTATGATTTTCTACAGCAAAAAGAAATCCCTTTCAATTTCTCCCTGTCAATGAATTGCTTCCAGAGTTGGATGATAAAAGGATCCTCTGTTGTCATCAGCATAGAAACTAAAATTAGGAATTTCCAAAAGGGAACATAGAAAAGGAGGAGCATTGTACCCACACCCTCAAAAGGGATCATCCGCCAGCTTTGTTATTTAGGTCTTTGCTTGGCCAAACATTCTGCTGGACATTTCTAATGGTGTGAGATTGCAGTCCATCAGCCTAAGGAAAAACACTGAAAATGTCCAGCGCCAGCCATTGTTTATAAATCAAGTGTATGTTCCGAGTGCTATGTAAGAATGCATTTTAAAGCAGGGTAATGTAATAATAGATGCCATTTACTGAGCATGTCCTATGTGAAAGTTGCTCTGCTGGAATGTAACGAGAGTCCATTTCATTTAATTCTCAGAAAAGCCCTATAAAATTGATTGTTATATGAACCTGGAAGCAAACTTTAACTCTGAAAAATGGCACTTCTAGTATACAAAAAATTTTCAATCTCATAAAGTTATGGATTGAGAAATTTTCATTCATTTCCCTGCCCATAGGCTTGACTTGACATAAAACATTCCAGAAAAATTAAAATCCGTTACTTTTTAAAAACCTTCAGGGAAAGTAATTAACTTTCCTCCATTGGAACTTAAGCAATTTTTATTGTCAGCAAATTTTTTTTTCTATGGAGTCTTGATTTTCTTTACCCTGTTTTATCTAAAACGATAACTTCTCTAACTTCCATGGAAATTGTATACCACTAACATATTTCACATGATAAATGGTTAAATATAAGCTATTTTAAATACTGATGCTGAGAGGGTTAATGGTGATCAGTAGCAACCCTGCCTTCAGTCCAGCTAGTGGCAAAAGTAAACACTACGAGAGTGAGACTACAGAACTAAACCTCTGGTCGAGTCCTCGATACTCTAACTGGTTGCAAATAGCGGGAAGTGATCCTGGCATCTGCATCTGCAAATGAGTGACCAGAAGAGGAGAGGAGCTGGGGGAAGGACATGGGGAGAGGCCCATGCACAGGCCACGTAGGGACGAGCTGTAGGAAAGCCACTGAGACGGACTTCGCACCGGGAAACAGCCAACCCCTCCTGACCTCCCCCTATCACGGTCACAGATACGTTATTCTGTATCTCATGGATTAAATATGAACGTGTAGGTCACTAAAATCAGTAACATTACGTTACGGGGCGCATTACACACTCACCCAGTTTACTTACCTGTTACCAAAGCATCAGGAATGATATCGGACCCTGAAAGTGACTCCACAGAAAGAAGAGTCAAATACACAAAAACACTTTAAGGACTGGACATTCTTGCCTTTCAAAATAGCTGGTAGGCACCCAGATATGAAGGCACATTGGTGTGTTTATAAAATTATATTTAATTTTCATAAATCTGATTCAATACATATAATTAATTATAGCAGAGCTGAAAAGAGGACTTTTTTTTGTTACCAAAGTTTTTCCTATTTTTTTCACATTTCTTTTACTTTCCTCATCCAATTGGTAATGCTAGTCACCAATACAAAGGTATTATTACAATAGTTAAAAACATATATTTATATCTTCAGAATAGATAGTACAGAAAGGTATTTAATAGTATGCAGTAGTATTTACAGAATTTTCAGATAAAAGATTGTGTTTATAGCACATTTTAGAAAAGCTAGATTAGTAAACAAGTTTTTGGTTTATAAAATCTCATGCAGTCCAGCTGGCATGGCGCAGTGGCTGAGTGTCAACCTATGAATCAGGAGGTCACAGTTCAATTCCCCATTCAAGGACACATGACTGGGTTGCAGGTTCAATCCCCAGTATAGGGTGTGCAGGAGGCAGCCGATCAATGATTCTCTCTCATCATTGATGTATCTATATCTCTCTCCCTCTCCCTTCCTGTCTTAAATCAATAAAAACATATTTTTAAAAATATCATGCACAAATGTCAATATGATGTTTGAGAGCTTAAGTATATTTTATTTTACATGAAAATATTTAATAAAATGTTTTCATGTATTATACTGAAGCTTTCAATGTTTAAAACTAACCAATTCATGTCAACCTTTTAATATCTGGACGGAATCACGTGTTGTCTTTGGGGGTCTTTGGATTATTTATTTATTTTAGAAATGATGTCAATTTATAGACACAAAGATCCCTAAAAAACTTAAGCAAGACTCTCCCAAAGGAAAGAGAGGTGTGAATTATTTACACAAGAAGAATGTGATCTTCTCTATAAATCCACCTGCTGAGAAACCTGATCAAGCTCCTCAACCAACTCAGGGGTCATATTGGAACAGAAAATAAGAATAATTCTTTAAGACCTTAGGGCTACATTGACCAATACTGTGTGTTGCATACATAATTTTAAATTTTCTAGTGGCAGATTTAAAAAGCAAAAATAAACAGATGAAATTAATATTCAAAATTGCTTGTTAATTTATAATCAACTGAAAAGTTATTAATGAGGCATTTCACTATTTTTCATGTGCACTAGTTTGAAACCATATGGACGCATGGAAAATGTGTACGTATCCAAATTTGTGTAGAACAGCGTAGCACTGTGATGTCTGAGAGCAACTCCAGTGCCAGGGATTTTGTTGACATGAGTATCTGAGTGGAGGCTGCTGTCACTCTGACTGGTTTAACATTTTGAATCATTCTCTCAGTTAGATGTCCCTACTTTAAACAAACAAGCCACGTTTTGTCTTTCACAGTCTCAGATAACACAGAAGAACCACCAATAAGTGAGATCTGTTTAATGTCCGTTTCAGGTTTGATTTTGCAAATTCTTTACCAGCAGTCCAGAAACTTCCTTTCCAATCTGATTTTCCAAAGCCTGGGAGCCACTGCTCACATCTCTAACCACCACAAATACTGAGCCACAGCCAACATTCTGTCTTTAAAAAACCCTATTTCCAAAGGGAACTTTTCCTTAGAAATGGAAAAAAAAAGACTACTGCAGTATCTGAGTAGAGAAATTATAAGTATTCTAATCTGAAAATAATTATTTAGAATAAACAATTTTACATGTTGGAAGAAAGAATTCAACTATCATTTGCTACAAATGGGAGACAGAATCTCCATATTGAAATGCATGTACTATATATTAGGTGCATATTATACATTAGAGGCCCGGTGCATGAAATTCGTGCACTCAGGGAGGAGGGGTCCCTCAGCCCAGCCTGCACCCTCTCTCAGTCCAGGAGCCTTCAGGGGATGTCCTACTTCTGGCTTAGGCCTACTCCCCATGCCTAAGCCAGCAGTTGGACATCTTTAGCACTGCTGTGGAGGCAGGAGAGGCTCCTGCCATGACCACTGCACTTGCCAGCCATGAGCCTGGCTCCCTCATAGGGGAAGCACACTGACCACCAGGAGGCATCTGTCCCCTGGTGGTCAGTGCACATCGTAGTGACCGGTCATTCCGACATTTGGCTGATTTGCATATTACCCTTTTATTATATAGGATGTCTAGCAGTAGGACTTTTCATTAATTTTGAAATAGACTGAGATTTTCCATTTATCCTTCATTTCACCATATTGCCCCCAATTAACATTCCATTACACTGGGCTTAACTATTGGAAGGATTTCCAGGTCTGTGTCTGTGCTACAGAGGTCATGGTGCCTGTCACAATCCTCTGAATATAATTTCCTGTTTAAAGTGGTTTTTCCCTGCAGCATTTCTTAAACATTAAAGACCATAAAAGAGGTTAAACACATGCCCTTCCATTTGTCACTGTTAGGCTTTTGCATTATGGAAAATGTTTAACCTTTCATTTCCTGGAGCAGACACTGCTGAAAGGCATGTGAGTTGTATAGTAACTATCCTATGAATGGCTCTCTGCCTCCAGGAAAGCCCCCTGACATTCACGATTTAATCGTTTAAATCTGTGCTCTTGTAAAGGTCAGAGAAAAAAGACAATCTTCAAGGCACTAAATATAGTAAATGTGGGAGAAAACTGTGAATTATTCTTTTCAAAAGAAATCTAATACTTTCTAGAAGCGTTGAACAATTAAAAATGTACATGATGTGTTAACCTTGTTTTGAAAATGTCTTTCAAAAACGGCTGATCCATAAGGAATCCATGTGACATACAAATCATCTAAATCATGATTTTAATTACAGAGAAAACATCAGGCATCTCTTAGAAGCCTGTGCCACTGTTTCTGTCATTACAGTGTCAAATCCCAAGTACATCTGAAGGATTGATTGCAGTTTCCACTATTAACTTGGTGCTTTCTCACAGAGAAGAAAAAACAATGATGCCAAGCAACTCCTGTTAGCATATTCTAAAACCATTTTCTTGTAATAATGACAGTATTTTAGGCTTCAAAAAATCCACAGAAAAATAGAAACATTTTTTCAGCTTAATTATTTATAAATATATGGTGCTGGTCTTTCAGAAACACACACACACATACACACACACACTATTAAGTAGTTGCACTTTTCCAAAGCATGCTATCAGATGAACTGTATGGCAAAATATTCCTTATTCTTATAGCAAAGGGAAGTACCATATCATATTTGTAACAAATAACAACTATACAGCTTCTTTTAGCGATAATGTTTATCTGGAGAATTCAAATTGTCACAAAAGAACTTTCCCAGAGAAAGTTCCCATATGTACCCACGAAGAATGTGTCTCGTTTTAAGGTTAACAATCTCTTTCTTTTTATCCCCTGGTCTCCGAATTCATTCAGAAACATAATTTTATTCATCTCTGTAGCCCTAGGATCCTAGCATGAGGTGTGGAATACATGAGGGGTCATGCACTAGTTAATAAACAAATGTAATACTTGCTATCATGGACCATATGTCATTTCAAAACTGTTTACTTTTGAGGTTGAAAAATGTGAGCTTTATGGGTACTGGTAATCTCCCCATTTTCACCTGTAGAGAATGGTAATCATATGCTAGACTCCATTTCTTCCCAAATCAATGAAAACTCAGCAATTCACCTGTGGGATCTTGGTCACCTTTCTAGGATGATAGCAGAGCTTTGGGAGGTGAAGGGAATCCTAAACCCAATATATACCTACACATTATTGTATGAAGTATCCACTGGCTACTAAATCTGCAGAATATAAAAGTAATCTATGGAAAATTATGCATTATATCATAAAATGCACTTTCAACACATTTAACTGGCAACATACTAAATGGTGCTAGTATCATAGTTATTCAGGAAAATACCAGTTAAGTCATAATGAAGTACCCATACGTACTCACTATATTGGCTATATTTTATGTCTGGAAGCAACAGACATTGATGGAGGTGCAGAGTAACAGGGACCCTCATGCCAGGCCAGTGAGGGCTTAAGTTAGTACATTGGGCAAGGCATCTGTCATCACCAACAATGTTAGCTCAATACATACATATAACTGAGCAAGTCCACTCGTAAGTATAAAACAAGAAAAGAAAAAGTGTGCTTTCTGCACCGGGACGCATCTGTGGAAACGCTAACTACATTATGATAGACAACAGCCAAACTGAGAGCAAGTGAACCCTGTATCTGCAGTGAATGCACAAATAAGGTGTTAGAGCAATCCAATTAAGTGCTACATGACAGCCACAATTGCTGGAGTGCAGCCATAAGAAACACATGGTGACGCCCTAACTGGTTTGGCTCAGTGGATAGAGCATCGGCCTGTGGACTGAAGGGTCCCAGGTTCGATTCTGGTCAAGGGCATGTACCTTGGTTGTGGGCACATCCCCAGTGGGAGGTGTGCAGGAGGCAGCTGTTTGATGTTGCTCTCTCATCGATGTTTCTGACTCTCTATCCCTCTTCCTTCCTCTCTGTAAAAAATCAATTAAATATATTTTTTAAAAAGGAAACACATGGTGGAGCTCAAAATGAAATGTTTAATGAGAGGA